>PVKZ01003716.1:91788-118061 GCA_004027375.1 Macroglossus sobrinus | reverse complement strand
TGTACGCAGGACTAAAGGAACTCCAGCTGAGCGTGTGAATTACTAAATATGCGAGGCCTAGGAACGTTTAGTAATGGAGATTTATGTTACTAGTTAATATTATCGAAGTAGCTCCTTGCACCAAGGACAACACAAGCACCTTTATTACGTTGTGTCTTGTTAAGTCCACGTTGTAATCCCTTTGGTAATGTTCTCTTACCCACCTTTGACTGATAAAGACGTTGAGGCTTAGACTATTTAAGTAATTTGCTAAAAATCACAGTGCCAGAAAAGGAGAAAGTTGGGAATCGAACCCAGGTCCATTTGCTTTCTAGCCTCTGTTCCTGATCATGATGAGAACACAGACAGGCAAGAGCGTGGTGGGAAAATATATTTAAATATGAAGATCTATTTAGTTGTATATTTACGTAGGCAGCAGCTAATTTATCCAAATATCCGTTAGAGTTTTCCACTTTCTAGTCACTTGTTTCTTATGATTGGTTGTTGTTACTTGGTACCTTCTGACTCTGTAACCTGGTTACGGTCCTGCTCCCGCCTCTTGCTTTCCTTCCCTTAGCAGATTTTATGATGCTAATTATCCCTGCAGATTCAGGGATACATTTTACCAGTGGAAAAGGCGCTGGGATGCTCAGAGTGGTGTCTGCCTTTCTGTAGCGCCTCGGATGTCTGTCGGGTCCCGTGAGCAGCTTCCTCTTGCTTTCCTCTGCGGACCCCAGGAGCTGTTAGCCCCTTCGCTGCAGCAGCTCTGCCGTACTCATAGACTCTGAGCTTTCCCTTGGCTGACCAGAGGCCTCCTGAAAAAGTGTAGGGGATGAAATCCAAACTGTGACGTCAGCCCCCAGTAGGGGGGACATGGAAGACGGCTGAGTGCCAGAGGGCACAGAGCCACACTTATTGAACTTGTTGATAAAGCCACCATGGGTCACCACACAGCAGAACACGTAAGGCTGCTTGTGTGTGTTACACCGTGGTCACCTGTGTGTCCCCCTTCAGAATAAATATGTGCCAACTCTAACTGCTTTGGTGGTTTCCTAGTTTTGTAAAATATATATCTATATCTATATCTATCTATCTATAGATATAGATATAGATATAGATATAGATATAGATATAGATATAGATATAGATATAGATATAGATATAGATATATAGATAGATATAGATATAGATATATATATAGATAGATAGATAGATAGATAGAGATATATATAGATAGATACACACACACACACATACACACATATATATATATATAAAATCAATGTATCCTTTTTTAATATGCAAATCAATTCACATTTATGTTTTTAAAAATGTCATTTGCCTTTTATAAGTTTGAAAGAAAAATGGATTCCCAGAAAGGTAAAAGAGAGTCCAAGTCAACATTAACCGTCAAGGATCGTCCACAAGTTGTGCCAATTTGGAGGCAAATTCAATCATGTCGCCCCCCCCCCCCAGTTAAGACCCTGCCAAGACTCCCCTTTGCCGAGGCTTTGCCTCTGCCGGCTTCTCTGCCTTCGGCTCCTGCTCTCCCTCGGCGAACTCCACGCTTCCTCCCCCAGGCCCAGGGCCGTCCCTTCCCCGATGGGGCGCGAGCAGGAGCACCCTGCCTCTGCACGTGCTGACCTCTCCGCCTGAACCACTCTTCCCGTCCCGTCTGTCTGACGATGTGAATTCACTTTTCAAGACTGAAGTGGCATCTATGCTCTGAGGTCTTTCTTAATCTCTCCCTGCCCCAACCTCGAGCTGCTGTCTGTAGCCCTCCACTGTACTTTGCTTTCCTTGGCTTATCTGTTACATCTTGCATTATATTAAAAATCCGTTTACATGTCACCTTCACCTATTTGGTCATAAGCCCAGACTGTAGCTGGAGGTTGGAAATGATGTCCAAGTCACCTTTGACCCCCTGGCCTGAGAGGATGTGGCCTCAGAGAAGATACCTAGAAGATATCTCCATTTGAATTGAAATGGAGATGGTAATTGTATGCTAAAAAAAAAAAAAAAAGATCTTTTTAAAAATTTCATTTTCTGGCTGTTCTTCATTTTCCTACATTCTCCTTCCTACCTATAGATTGTGAGGGAAATACCAGGGTTTGATCATCAAAGGTAGGATGTCACAGAAGGGTGTTACTAAATTAAGCAGTAGAGTGGGAAGCAAGAATTGAATGGTCACAGAGAGGGAAAGGCGTGGGGAGGGGTTCATGTCTATAAAAGAATGAGGGGAAGGGAAGAACACTGGTGAGAACAAGAATTCTGCCGAGTTTTTACACGAAAGGGATCTTTGCAACATCTGAAGGGAAGTAAAGTCTCTGGAGAGTAAAGTCAGTTGATAGAGACATTCTGGAAGCAGCAGGGTGGAAAAGGAACTCGAGGCCAGCCAAATGTAATCCGCATCGGGATGTGGGATGATGGATTGAATGTCGTTAAGATTAAATCGTCATCCAGCAGGCACAAGCGTTTATTAAGCTGCTCCTCTGCGCTTGGCCCTGTGCCAGAGCTTTGGGTCATGGAAGATGAGGGTTCCATTCCCAAGAGCCCAGGTCACAGTGGTTCATTCTCTTCAACCAGCGGTGCTTGCCACAGTGACCCTTGGAGTTTTTATAATCTATGGCTACCTGGGCCCCCAGTGCAGAATCAGAGTGAAAATCTTTAGGGACTGGGGCTTAGGAATATACATCTTTTAAAAAAGATACTCAGGGGGCTCTTATAAGCATCTCCAATTAAGAACTCCAGCTGCACTGTAATGGTGGGATTAAAACAAATAAAGAAATAACGAAAATGTAAAAAGTGCTTTGGAATGTAGAGGAGGGAAGAGCATCCTGGGGCACATCCAGGAAACCACTTGAAGGAGGAGGTCACTTTTGAATTAAGACTTGGAAAATGATGAGATTGGGGGAAAAAAATCGGAACTGAAGATAATATATTTCAGAGCTCTCTGGAAGTTAGAGGTAAACTGTAGAAACTGCTGTGTGTGTGTGTGTGTGTGTGTGTGTGTGAGAGAGAGAGAGAGAGAGAGAGAGAGAGAGAGAAAGAGAGAGAGAGAGAGAGAGAGAGAGAAGCAATGTAGAGAGAAGAGTCTTGGAGATAGTTTGCCAGGGAGTAGGCAAAGAAGCTTGAGAGAGAGAAGGCGTGCTCAAGGTGTTAGCAGAAGAAATTGGAGTATTCAATATCATAAGATAAAAATAGACAAGAAGACCAAATATTTTGTGCAGAGGCCACGGGATAATAGGGCTTGCCAATATGTCTGCAGATACAGTCATTACCGAAGATTTTGGTGAGAAGTGCTTCAGTGAAGTGGCAGATGAGGCAGACAGGTCATCAATATCGGTCACTTGCAGAACAATTGGATAGATGACATGACTGTAAACTCTCGTATGAAGTTTGGAGGTAAAAGGAAGAAGAAAATTAGTCTGATAGACGATGGAATATTTTTGGCTAAAGATTAGCGTTGATCTGAAGACATTTCCAATATTTAGAGGATCAAGCAAACAGAGAAGGAGATTCATGTGTAGTGAGGACAAAGAATAAAGCCACTTTCTAGTGGAGATGGGTCAGAAAACAGGAATAGCCAGGCAGGGATGGATGCAGATGGGGAGAAGCAGTGGGAATGTGAGCGAGGGGTTCTCATGCAGACGCCCCAAGTCCATCGGGAAGCGGGCGAGTGCCCTGGGACTAGGGAAGAGCTCCCGCGGTGTGTTGGCTGGAAGATGCTGATAAACAGTAGGTGCTTCTATCACACACCTGCTTGCACTGTGGAAATGCTGGCTTCCTTCTCATTGGCTAGAAAGGTGTCTCCATGGTGACTGAAGCAGAATGGAGGGCTCATTGCCTGGACCAGCTCTCAGCCCTGAGCACCCATGAAAACTGCCTGTGTTGAGTGGGTATTTTGTTTAAATGACTGGTAACCTGGTTCCACCTTTAAAAGTTTGAAATTAATCCATCTGGGGTGGGGGCCAGACATCAGGAAGCTCCCTGGGGATCTTAATTTTCAGCTTTGAACACTGTTGGTCCCCGGAAGCATAACAACACATGGGTAGTTACCATGTGTCAGTGTGATATTTGGCTGAGATGCTTCCAAATTATCAGGCATGTACAATGTACAGGGTATTCTGTCCATCACTCAAAAGAGAAAAAGAGAAGAACTTTGAAGGGATCGGTGAAAAGTCCAAAGATTATGAGAAAATACAAAAATGGAGAGATTTAAAGGAAGAGTGATGTTGTTGCACCCACTCCCTCATTCATCCCTGTACATTCAATCATCCCAAAGCCCTCTGAGTACCTACTGAGTGTTAAACACCACACTACTGCTGGAAATAAAAGAGCAAAATGCTCTGCTTCTAGCGGCCTAGATTTAGTTACGGGGAGAGAGGACAAGGAAACCGATGATTATAATTCCACATTGTTAACACAGGGATAGAAGTGGGTGATAGCATATGCACTGAGGATATAGTTGAGGGACAACTTTTCCAGGCAGGAGAGGTGGGAGACAAGGTCAGAAACTGAGTCTAAAAGAGAGGAAGAGAGGATGAATTCTGGTGGCATTCACCAAGCTAGTTGATGGCACTAGATCATGGCAGAGGACATGTCCTCAGCACTGGTGTGGCTATAAGAGGTTCCTAGTAGCCTAAGGAATAGAATTACTTTATGAAAAGCTGAAACAGCTTAATAAAGCTTCATCGTGGAGGTAATGTTAGGGAATATAACCAACCTTAAAATGTAGTAAGCAATTTTTCGCTTATTTACTCTATCAGGTAGGATCCATGCAGAACACAAATGGCACATCCAAATTGCCTAATAGAGATATTTAGTAGCTGGACGACTTTAAACAGGATACGTAGGGCATAGAGACATAACCAAGTCCTTGAAGTGAGCCAAATCCATATAGAAAAGTGATCATTATAGAGCCAAAGATTATGAAGTTGGTTCACAGTTCTATGTTTCATACAGTCTGGCTTTCTAGTAATACGTGAGACCCTGAGAGAGATGACCGAGCACTCTCCAGACAGAGTGCCTTTTTCTCATTAATTTGTGTCATGGGGATGTGAGGGGCCTTCACAGCATTTACTTACTGTTCGGTAGATGTTGTCAAACACTCATGTTCTCTGATAACTCTACATATATAATTTGAAGGACTCGAAGTAAGGCCCACTTGCTTGAAATCCAGTTTTGTTTTTCCATTTTACAACGAACGACTTTCACCAGTTCTGTGTTTTTGTTTGTTTTTTTTACAAATGGCATGAACAATGATAGAAGCATTTAACACGAGAATCTTCCATTGTTCAGAGCAATTTCAAATGAAGGTAGGATTGTTATTGGTGTTCTTGCAGGGTCCTCTGTTCTAAATTCCTACCGTGTCAACTGTCCTGCCATCATGAAGGATGTGGGGATTGGTCTCTTTGATTGTTGCCGGAAGGAACTCAAATGGGAGAGTCTGTGTGTCATCAAACTTCCAGAATGTTTGTGGGGTTTGTGTGTGTGTGTGTGTGTGTGTGTGTGTGTGTGTGTGTGTGTGTGTGACAAATCTATTCATGAATTTTCAAGAACTCTCAGAATACTGACATAATCGTTTCAGCTCCGAGTTAACAACGACGGCAACACGATTTGCCACATCAGCATTTTTGTGCTCTCTGGCCCAGCCGAATGCCTACGTGCCTCTCTCCAGTTGCACATCTGATATTCCCCTATTTGGCTTTATTCCTGCCCGAACGTTCTTCAATCTGATTGATTCAGCACATGAGCCCTACGATTAGAATATGTAACACATTTCCAATATCTTTGGTAGACATTTTTTCTGGATTTGTAATTCCATATCTTTGAATATCGGTGAAGTCACAGAAAATATTCCTACTCATCACAGTTCAATTGCCTGAAGGACTCTTCGGAGTTAATTTTTCATACCATTATCAACAACTAGGTAACTTGATAGGTTTTCCTGTAGCTTCGCTCATGTGTGGTTTGTCTTATCTGGAAATAAAAAAAGCATTTCATTTTATTTTATTTTGAAGTTTGATGGCCCAGGAGGCGCACCTTTGATGTTTTTATTTTTCAGCTGCAGGTGATTCTTAGAGTGTTTGCGGAATGCTGAGTGTTTGTTATGTCTTTTGTTAAAATGCAAACGTGAATCTGTGCTGTGGAACGGCCTGCAGAATGGCAGCGAGTGACAGGTGGCAGTGAGTGACATGAGCCTGCAGAAATGGCATCAGGTCGAGGGTGGATTAACGAGGCCACAGCTCACCTTCGTGTCCTCCTTTTTTGCAGCCACCCAGTGCAAGCACGGCGCCGTGTATGACACCTGCGGTCCAGGATGTGCCAAGACCTGTGACAACTGGAATGAGATCGGTCCATGCAATAAGCCGTGCGTTGCAGGTTGCCACTGTCCAGCAAACTTGGTCCTTCACAAGGGGAGGTGCATCAAGCCAGTCCTTTGTCCTCAGCGGTGACCTTTGCTCAGTAGCTTAAAACTTTGAAACCCGGTGTCCTTGACACTGAAGTGGAAGAGCCAATGAAGAACTGCAGTATTGTGTGCTGATTCTGCAAATATACACACACACACACACAGAGTATATATGTGTACATGTATAGATATATAGATATATTCAGAAACATTTCATCATTTATATAAACTATAGGTGGATTATTATATGTATATTTTTTGCTATAAGACATGTATTGTTTCTAGAATCCTAATCTGTAAGCCATTGGATACGTTGTATAAATAAACCAGGTGTTTTTAATTTAATAATGCAGCATGCAGACATATGGGGAGCTTTAACATCACATACATTTGTCATTTTTAAGGAAGTTTTCTAAAGAACCTAAATTGCCTGCCTGCGTTAATTTTAGCTTGGAATCAGGATTTGCAGTTGAGTCAGAAATGTATTTCTTTGGAGAAGGGCAAATTTATCTAAGGGTGTTTTGTGATTCCCAAAAAAGTAATGTATGCCTGAGAAAGATGGCTGGTGATTGGTGACAGGCCCTAATGGTGCATGTAAAGCAAGGCATCGGTTGTTAGACTTTATTGGGTCACAGTCCTATATTATTTCCAAAAATGATTGGCTAATGGCCAAGAAATATATATTTGTTACTAGAGCATAGCCAAAGAATCAGGTGACTTCTTGTCATCTTTGCATATTTTTTGAGTCTCCTAATTATATATGTGTGTGTGATGGATATGTCCACTTGTATGTCACATGTTGAGATTAAGGAGTGTCGGGGTGATATGTTAGTTTTATTGAGCATGAGCAGATATTTGGAGAAACTGTTGTACAACATATGAAAATATCCATTTTCTGAATCTCAGAGCAATTTAAGATGGGAAAATCCAATGAGTTGATGTAAGCCGTCTACATTTTGTGATTATTTCATGTATAAAGTGAAAACCTTTAATTATTTCTAGAGAATTCCTAGTCTGACCCTGTTTGACTGTTAATATGTCATAATTATGAGACAAAGAAATCCTTTACTGACCAGTTGATTTAAATCAGTCCAAACAAAGAATGGTCTCTGTACTTGCTCTAACATCCTGATAGGTTACTGTTAGTCACCATGGGATTTTCCTGACCTTTATTTTCAGCCAAATAAGTGAAGATGTCAACAAAACAAAATTCACTGATGTCTAAAAATAAAATGTTCTGCATTGTAGTGAATAAAGGGCTTAAGATTTAAAACAGTGCATTTTCTATTTAAAGATACGCTATGTCATACCTCATAAATAAGCAATACCAATTTCAGGTTCATCAAGTTTTGACAGCTTTATTTAGTTATATTTTATATACCCTACCATACTTTATTGTTACGAAGAGTATTATTAATAGACAATAGCAAACTCTCAAATTTTTGACAGTCAACATATTGCCATTGCTTGTTAAGACATTTGTATTCCTCTAACATATATTCATGACAGCTAGAGGATGAATTTGCATTTTTTTACCGGGATATGCCTAGTTTGAGTAAACTGAATAAACACAGGGTGTAATAGTCACTGCTGGGGAAACAGAGTGAAGTCATTATCGTTGTGCTTTGGTTTTAACCAGCTCAGTGTCAGGGACAGAAGGCTGCCAGGTCATTGCTTCAGTGCTGCACTTGGAAAGAGAGCTTTGATTTAGGATTCGTGTCCCAGGTGTATTTTGTGAACCTGTCCACACTATTGAAGCGTTTAGAGCCACCTTTTTGCTTCTCGGTAGCGCAGAGAGGTAATGCATGGGCAAGGTTAAGAATCAGGGGACCTAGATGTCTTACTACTAGTGAGGTTTCTAGCACAGTAATTTCAGACACAGTTCGCAAACACTTTCACACCTGTGATCTCATTTATTCCCTGTACTGTACTGAGAGGAAGAATAGAAAAAATCAATTGACCTCACCTGGTTGGTTGATTTTTTTTTATTCTTTTAGATTATCTTTAAATTTTTTATAATTCATCACCTTTTTTTTGCATTTATATATTTCATTTTATTTTTTAATTTTTAAAATAAATTTTTATTTTTCAATTACATTTGACACACAATGTTATATTAGTTTCAGGTATAGTGATTAGACATTATATAACTTACAAGGTAATCACCTTGATAAATCTAGTACCCCTTTGACACCATACGTAGCCAATACACTATTATTAACTATGTTCCCCATGCTATATTCCACATCCCCATGACTATTCTTTAACTACCAATTTGCACCTCTTAATCCCTTGTCTTCCCATTTTGGTTGCCTCCCTGTGTTTGTTTCTATGTATTAGGTAGAGCTGCTATGTCTTTGTCTCAGTAGAGTGGCCTTATATAGTAGGTGTCTCGTGGAGCCAGGGATGCAGTTTCCTTGGTCACCTGATCCAAGTATTCCAGGTATGGCCCTTGTGTGGGTTGTGTGTGCCCTCCTGTTGTAGTTGAGCCTTGGTTGCTGTTTGCTCATCAGTAGGATAGAATGACCCTCAGGCTGATTGGTTACGAGGACTGGCTGTGACTACGGAGGAAGAGCTATCGTGCAGGGGCTGACCCTACAGAGCAGGATTCACTTTAGCAGGGCTCTGGGTGTCTCCTATGTAGAGGTGGTGGGGTGGTGCTCTGGTGTTGTACGAAGCTGACTATTGAATGTGTTGGTTCTAGCACCTCTTGGGAGAAGCTCTGTTGTAGGCCAAGCTTAACTACTACCTGTTCCCAGTCTAGGGCCAGCTGGTATGAGCTACAAAATGATCCGTAGATGGTTGCCACTTGGGCTGGGCTCGGAGGTGCCTGGGAGAGGTTAAGCTGCAAACCGAGGCCAGCTGCCACTAGTGTGAGGCTTGGGACTACTCAGCAAGAGGTAGGGGGCACACTGGGGCCAGAAACTGAATGTTTGGGGCTTACAAACATTTGAGAGATTTTAGGAAAATCTACAATATGAGCTAAGACAGGCTGTTTTTTATGGAAAAGCCACTGGAAGTGGCTTGGGTGGGGTCTCAGGGAATCATCAGGGCAGGGCCAATGATATCAGCTAGGTTGATGGAGACTCATATATGGTGGCCACCTCGCTTCTACATGCCGAGCAGTGGAGGGTTTAACAAAGGAACAATGGACTTTGCCAGCACTTTCACCTGGGAGAAAGCTGCCCCTTCACCCCTTGCCCTGAAGTCAGAAAATTTAATTCCTCCCTGAGTGTTCCTAGAGTCTTTAGAGCTGCTACCCCACCGCTGGAGCTCAGAGCTAGTGCATCCGTCAGCAGGTAAGTCCATGTGCAGGCCTGTTAAGAGGAATGTCTGAGACTCCAGCCATCCTCCTTGTTACTCAGCCACAACGTTTGCTGATTTTCTTAGTCAGAAATTGTGAGGACTACTCTTTCTGGTGCTGAAAACCTGGGCTGGGGACCCCAGTGTAGGGCTGGGACCCCTTGCTTCTCAGGGGAGACTACCGCAGCTGAGCTATCCCCTCTTGATTTTTAACCACCACATACTCATGTGGGACCAGCTCAGTCCATGTCTCTGCTCCTCCTACCAGTCTTGTTGTGACTTCTTCTGTATACCCTTTGTTATAGACCTTCTGTTCAGCTAGACTTCAGGTGATTTCCAATGATGATTGTTTTATAGTTTAGTTGTAATTTTGGTGTGGTCATGAGAGGAGGCAAGTATAGTGTTTACCTATGTTGCCGTCTTGACCAGAAGCCCTTTCCAGTTTACTCCTTATGAAAGAAGGATGCAGAAGGGAAAATTGTGGGTGATTATTTACTGCTCATGACTCATCCAAGGACTGAGTAACTGTTCCCAATAAGGCTAAATAGCCTTTTGCTGAATGTTTTTAATCAAGGCCAATCTTGAGGTATAAATGATGATGGTTCTTCTTCATGGACCAATTCCATGAATTTGGGTAGCTTGATTACAAGCTTGTGCAATGTACCTTGTCCATAGTTTAGTTTAAACTTTGTACAGTTTTTTTATTCCTAATTCTAGAAGAAAGAGAGGGCAGAGAGGACAGAGGATTATTTGGGCCTACTGATCCAAAGAGGCAGATGAGAGAGAGTGGAGAAATCAGCTGAACAGTTGGTTTGCATTTTCTGGTTTTGGCTATGGGCTATAGTTGAGCAATGATTTTGTCTGGAGATAAACCAAGTACTTCAATGATAGTGTCTCTACTTTATCCACATGGGATATTTTCAGTGGGTTCTCAGAGTCGAACTCCTGCAGAGTCAGATGACTGGGAATGAAAATGTTCTATTTCTCTCATTAATGTACATAGCCTAAGTTAGCAAGTAGTGTTGGTCCCATGATATATAAAGATGGATTAATATCACTCTATCTACAAGTATAGAATCCCTACTTTGATTATGCTATTAGCTATGAAGATTGAATTTGAAGAGAAACAAATGTCCTTGATAAAGAACAAACACTATTGTGATTTTCATTTGCACAAGGTGTGCAGGAAAATAAGTTCTTTTCTCTTTCTCTGTGAAAATTGGAATATTTGAAGGTCCTGAACTAAAAATTTTGAACTAGGAAGGAAAATGAATCTTTGACATTGACAATAGCAATTATTTGTTAAAAGGGCAGCCCATGGAGAATCACCAACTCTTCAGGTGAAAAGTGTCCCACTATTAATTAATCCTGAGCATCTGACCACCAGCCTGTGAAAGGGCACCTCCCAACAAAGCAAAAAAAAAAAAAAAAAGGCCTAGAAGGCCTCTTCCCCCACCTTTGAGTGAACATAGATAAACTATTTGGAAAACTCTTACTTACTATGAAATATTTCAGACCTACAAAAAGGTGTAGAGAATAATGTTGTTAACACCCATGAATACATTACCCTAATTAAGAAAAATAACCCAGTAGGTAGTCAATATATTTTTCTTGCATAAACAAAATCAAACCAACACTTATGGTTGCAACTGCTCTGTGTGCAGCTTTTCCTTGTCGATTGCTGTTCACTCTGCTGCTTGTAGTCACTCACATTCACTGGATCTGGCAGGTATGGGGGATGTGAGCCTGTTAGCTCTTGGTGTGGGAGAAGGAGAATGCCTGAGGGGACAGGCACAAGATATTTCAATTAGCTATCTCCTCCAAACATAACCCCTAGGAACAGGCACAAATTGTCTCTGATTCTGAATCCTGTCCTACAAGCCTTTTCAGAACCCAGGATTTTCATTCTGAAAAAAAAAAATAATGTTCAAGTGGCCAAGAACGAATAAACAGGGAAAAGAAACTGATACTGCTGCTGATGCTGGCCCTAAATTATGAACTCGGACATTTGGTCCTTTCAGGGGACCTTTTGGGTTTTAGAGCCGTGTTGCTGTATTTGATTTCATGAGAGCAATTCAATGACAAACACTTGCGTGAGATCTGTCTTCACTGTGGTTCCTTTTTAGATTAATTTTGAGGAAGCCAGCTTTGGAAAGATTAATATGGGCTAGAAGGATGGGCAATCTACATATAGAGATGAGCCTGGCTCAGCAAAGTGAGAAGGGTGTTCCAGGTATGGGGAGAGCAAAGCGCCATGACAGCCAAGGGCTCTGAGCCTGTGGCTGCACCGTAAGCCATGCGGCATGAGCTGAGAGGGCAAGGCATGGTACGTAGAAGACCTCGGGGTCGTGCTACAAAGCCTGTGCTTTATTGTTTAGGGCAGTACTTCCCACAGCGTTTTATGTCATAGTAGATTCAGAAATTAATGTTTGTCTGGGTACTGGGGTAAATAGATACTGCTGCTTACTGGGGTAAATAGATATTGCTACCACTTTCAACATCTGGACACCTTAGGTCCTATCTAACTGCTCCAAGAGTGGAAGAGATGCCCACATCTCTGTCACCTGCTCCTCATACAGCTTCCAGTGGGCTGTGGCACTAGATGGGAAGATCTGCTCCAGGGCAGTGGCAGCTGTGGGACAGTGTCAAGCAATGAAGGGACGTGACCAGATCTTTGTCTCAGTGAGCAAAGAGCAGGTGGGATTTTCAGTCAAAAGAGTAAGTGAAGGCCCCCGAGATAGTCCAGGTGAGAGACAATGAGCCCCAAACAAGGAGGTAGGAGCTAAAAAAGGGAAAGTTTTATGACAGATTGGGTGGCGGATAGGCAAGTTTCTGGCCAGAGTGACAGGCGGTGATGGTACCAGTCTGTCACACAAGGAACGCTGGCAGGGGAGAAGATTTACAGATTCTATTATAAATCAAAATGCTTTCTTTAAGCTGCATTCGATTCAGTTCAGCAGACATCCTGAGCGTTAGGATTAAGACATGGTCCTTCATAAGACAATCACAGCCCAGGATGAATGGCTTGTGAACCAGAGCACACACAGCTGGCCAGGGAGCCTCAGGAAGCCTACTTTGGGTTTTCTGTTTGGGCACATGTTAAGGAGGCTTGTCAGAGGGGAGCTTCTCTACTGAGCCTCAGTAGAGAGAATAGGCACTACCTATGCAAAGACGTGTGTGTGTGTGTGTGTGTGTGTGTGTGTGAGTGAGCAGGGATAGTGCTGCCTGGGAGTTTAAGGCATGAGTCACTGCATAGATAAGGAGAAAGTCGAGCAGCAGACAGCCTGGGGGTGTGGAGAAAACAGGTTTTGGGTACTGCTGGGGTTTAACAGATGCGCAAAGCTTTTCTGAGCCCTGGCCACGTGGCTCGCATGCCCTGGGAGATTTTTGCAAGCATCCCTTGCGTTTTAGTGGGGCAAGCCCAAGTAGGGTTTGAGGACATTTTGGCAGTTTGTTATAAGCCTTCTTTTCTTCTTGTACATGGATGTGTCCAAGTGTCCTCGATGTGTCTTCTGAGAATCTAGAGCAGGAAGGGAGAGGGAAGAAGCTTCTGAGGAGACGGTTCTGTCTGACCTTCGGTGTTGAACTGTGCAGGAAGGAGGCATCTTCCAGGCCCTGTAGGTACTAGCTTCCTTAACAGAATTGGTCCAGGGTAAACACATGCAATCATGGCTTTTGTTGACTTGGCCGTGGCCTGGTGGCGGGGCTGGGAGATGTTTAGCGTCCGCACAATGGAACCTACTAGAGTCGGCAGCTGTGGTCACCCCTATGGATAAAAGGCCTGGAAACCCAGCTGAGCCCAAGCTCTGGTTGGAGCAATTCTGTCATGTGTTAGCCTCTTGGTGTCATAACCCAGCTTATGCCTCCAAAACTGACATAAACTCCTTCCCCAACTGGAACTTGGCTTCCTGAGTAATTCCTCTGAGGGGTGCTTTCAACAGCGAAGTTTTGGGCTTTAGCAAATGTTTGTGGTGATGAAAAAATTGCAGTTTGGCTCTGAACATGTAAATACCATTAGTTATATTGTCATCTGCACTATGTTTCTGCATGTAATTTAAAGAATCGGATCCCAAACAGCTCCTTTTGGCTCGGGCGCTTAGGCGTGAAGGGGAGCGGGAGTCAGCAGGAAGCCTGGCCGATCCCTCCCACCCTGAGCAGGCTGCCTGGGAGCCCGTGATGGGATCGCTTCTGCCGGATCCCCTGCCACTTCTGTGAAGAGGCCATGGCAGCCTCTTCGTATGGGTTCCCATCACTCTCTTTAAGACAGTGGGGCCAGGGGGTCTCTGTTTTAGGAAACTTGCTTGCTCACTTGTTCTCAGAGCTAAGGGGCTACACGACAGGAAATTAAAGCAGGGAGGAAGAGAGAGGATGAAAAGCCAGGTTTGTCCACAGCATCTACCACTCCTACGTACCCCAAAACTGCCAGGGAGGACATGGGGCAGACTGCTTGATGGCCATGGAGAGCATTCTCCTCTCTGTTTCATGTGATGGCATTAGAGGGATATCTGCTTCCATAGTCAAAGCAGCTGAGCCTGAGCAATTTCATTTCCATGACAGATTCACACAGCTGTCTTGATTCTGCGAGTCTCTGAGATGCACTGGGAGAATCCTTCCAAGGCCACTTGAAGCCCTCACAGATGGATGTAGACCCTAAACCAGTTCTGGTTTCTCTATTGATTACCCCCACCCCCCACCCCCATCCACCCCAGAATTTATGGCATGATTGCCTTGCCCTTTTATTGCTTTGTCACTGGCTCAGGCCACAGAAGTAAAGATGGAGGCCAGAGTTGCATCTTGGAGGAGCTGGAATAACCAGCTGGGCCGGGAGGGGTTCGCTATGCCTGGACTCTTCCTGAGGGTCAGAGTGGACCCATCAGCTCATCCTTTTGTTTGAGAACAGAGAAGGCATCAAGGGATGGAAGGTTCCTTCCACATTGTCTCTGAGTTTGTTATTTTCTTTGGTTTTACTTGGTGGAGGGTGGGGGATGTCAAGGAACTCCATGATGTATATTTTTTAATTTTTTTTATCTTAAAAAACTTGGATAAAATTATTGTTTTCTACTTTGGGGAATTTCATATTTTGCTGAATGTTCTAATCTACTTTATTGAATGTTCACATTTTCATATTTAGCTGATTTCAAGTGCATATATTTTGAATGCAATTTTCCAAAGCAAAACTTATTCTCTTTGAAATTGGTTCCGTGATTTATTGTTCACATGGCTACCTCATTTTGGGCTCTCTGTTTGATGACAGCAAGTACATGGCGATGTTCGCCTGAAAAACGCATATGCATATTATTTTTCTTACATAACAACATTTATTATCTTTATATTAGTAATGCTTGCAACTCCATTTGTTTGTGCTCCTTGGAGCATAAGCACCTGATTCTTTTTCCTATGAAACAAGAGGCCCAGTAGGAGACAGGGAGAGGCTGGGAGGCAAAGAGCAAAGGTGCAGCAGACACGACCACGGGGGTCTTTTGGCAGCTCCACCCAGGAGGGGCTGCGAGAATCACGTACATGTGGCTGTATCTATGCTGCCTTCATGCACATGGATGGAAATAAAACTCAGCTCTGAGATTCTCACCCTCTGAACCGCATGGCCTGGCCCACGTTGTCTTAGAGAATGTGCCTTTCATGACACGTGCAAACGGGGGCATCATGTCTCAGAGCACCCACTGAGCGACGCAAAAGCTGTGATCTGTCATCCGGCGTCGACTGACGGGGGTCAGGGCCAGCTTCCAGTAAGGCTGGCCTCCTGACGTGAGCTGGCTGGATGTTTGGGATTGTGTGGGCTTCGTCTGATTTGGTGCTTAGACTCTGGGTGTGAGCATGTGCTCCAGGCAGACACCACAGGACACGGGCACGCATGTTTACATGCCTGGTGAGGGGTTCTCAGCACATGCCCAGTGAGCTGGTGGGAGTGCTCTCACTCTTTCTGCTCAGTGCTCCTTCTCTGGTGGAGAGAGGAAAATCTTCTCTCTCAGATGGTAGTTTCTCAGTATTTCTAGCTAGAGATCCCAGCAGTGGGATTAAAATGTGCAGAGCCGATGACAGAAGAAACAGATCATTACATTGCTTCTTGAGATTTTGCACCAGGAATTAAGACAAATTGTCACTTCAGCTATTGATTGGTGCCTCCCCCTCTGCTACATGTCCTCCCTGCCTTCGCCTGTCAGTGTCCTCCCTTTCTGTTCCCTGTCTCCTCCTCCGCCTCAGCGGAGATGCCCGTTTTCCTCTCTCCCGTCCCCCCATCTCCATCCCCAAGTGGCCCGCCCTCCTGGCAGCATCTTGTGTCCCAGTTCTTTCCTGGCACTTGTAAAAGTGTAGCTGACCTCGTTCCTGCTCCCTCAGGAGTCCATTTGTCAAAACTACGTGCAAGCTGCTCTGAGGTCTATGCATGATGAGTTTTAGATACCATATCTTCGTTTTCTTATCTTGAGTCTCCCGGCATTTAACGTCTTTCACCAGCAGTCTGCTACTAATGCGGGCTTTCAAAACACCGTGTCAGATCAGAAGGGAACCTATTTAGGGGGCAGGTGGGTATCCTGTTGCTCTCAGCAACGTGGATGCGATCAATGGAGACACTGCCTGCACAGAGGCCTGACTCTGTCACACGCCCTTTGAAATCTTTTTGAAAATTTTTGTTGTTGTTGTTGTAGAACATTTCTTCCATTTTTAAGTAGAATGTCTATAATTTCTGATGTCAAAAATCTTTAAAGAAAGATGGGATTGTTCAGTGTTCTCCTCTCTCGTGTCCTGACCCTCATGCCCCCACTCGTGACGAGCAGCCTCAGCTATTTGCCTACGGCAATATGAGTGGAGGCCGGCAGGCTTTCCCTCCAAGGGACGTGGATGAAATTCCAGAAATATCACATCCAAGTGCGACTCAGTAAAATCAACTTTGTTATGAATCTTCAAGATAAGATAATTTAATCAAATCATTTTCTGTTCCAACGGTAATTTATAAAATTTATCTGCCGTCCCTAGGCAAGATGGCTTATCTCTTAAGCCAACTGCAAGTGAGTTTTGGGTATCGTTTGAGTTCTGTGCTGGCATCTGTGAAGTCTGTTCCCTGACAGTAGGAAAAGAGGGTCATGAGCTACTTAGCCAAGTCTTCACAAGAGGAGAAGAGTTTTATTTTTCCTCCCGGACTTTACCGATGGGATGGATTACATGGCTGCCAAAGATCTTGGTTTTGTCCTCAAAAAACACAACACACGTGCACAGACACATACAAACACAAATGACAACAGAAATCCACTGCCCCTCCAGGAGTCTTGGATGGAATTTTATGTTTCATTTGACCTTTTGTTTGAGAAACAGACATTCTGGAACATAAAATCAGTGTAAGCTGCTTGTCAAATTGCAGAGCAGAAACCCCAGCTCACTACAAATTGGTCTAATTAAACTCTATTAACATCAGCACCCCAGGGTGAATTTGTATCCCTTGCTCAAAGGATGACACTGCTGGTTTCCACATATAATGCAGGCGAGTCGGATGCTTTTACGGGTGAATTTTCCAAGTGGGGATAGCAAATATGCCAGAGACAGCATCTCTGAGGCACACGGGGATGTCTAACTGCTCCATAATTGCAGTTTTTATTTGGACAAATTAGATGGAAATGAAAACAAAAGCCAGGCTGTCTCTGTAGGGTCTCTTCACAAAGCCTCAGGCTGGGGGCGGGGCCTGGAGGCTGTCAGAGGTGTTCCTGGGACACGGCTGCTCATCCTCTCTGTATCCACCAACTGCCTCTCGTCTCACTTTCCTCCTTTTCTAAGACCTCGGGGGGAATCTTAATGGAGGGAAAAGGTTCCCGTCAGACAATGTCCAAGCCGACTTTCCATGACAAGCTTTTATTCTAAGGTGACTGTGAGGACACAGTATCTGCTGGAGCCCGAATAGAATGAGGAAAGCATGGAAGACCTGTCAGTATGATACAGGACATGCCTCTCATTGGTCCTTCCACTGGTCTTTGCATCCTATTCAGCTCATCTCCAGGTCCAGAAGGAGTCACCCACGAAGGAGAGAATGATGACGCGGAGACTCATTGTATGGGTGGCATCTGTCAATGTAGGGGCGCCTGCCACATTCCGATAGAGACTATTGAAGTCAACCAGCCTCGTCTCTTCTGCACACTGTGTTCTGAATTCCACACTCAAGTCATCCACCTGCGCCCTCACCATCTCCACGTGGAGGCCTAATGGGCAACTCAAACTGTCCTACGTCCTACCTCAGCTGAACTCTTTATATCTGTCCCCCCCCCTAAATTCTTTCTTCCCGCAGCCTCCTAATTTCAGTAAATGGAGTAAGCTTCTAGCTGCAGAGCCTCCCACAAGGAGGAAATTTGCCTGGAGGAAATTTATTTTGGGAAGTAAACCCAGGGAAGAGTGGTGAGGGGCTGGGAAAAGTGGAATGGAAAGAGAGAAACCTCATCCAGGGGAGTCTGACTGAGCTGGTAACTGCTGTGGGCTCCAGCTGGTACTCTCTAACGAGATGTGCATGCTATCCACCTGTCCCAAACCACCTCTGCTCGAAAGCTGCCTCTGCAGTGCGAACTTTCTGGATCTTCCAGGCTTCCACGGGAGCCAGGATGACCTGGGGCGGGAGGCCAAGGTGCTGCCTGGCTACACGCAGGCAGCTTGTTGCCATAGCAACTGCTGGACCAAAAAGATGGGTAGAGAGGTTATAAGAAGGTGCAGTACCTAGGAGTCATCTTTGACTGCCCATGTTCTCTTCACCTCATATTCTACTCATCAGTCGTTTCTATCCTTCGACTCTTAAAATATGTCCTAAATCAAAACGCCTCTCACCACCCCCACAGCCTTCGCCCTGGCTGAAACCATCAACATCTCTGATCTAGACTACTGCACTAGTTTGCTCTTAGAGCTTCACTCTCACCCTTTGTGTCCCCTTCACCCTCCCCCAGCACACAGGACACGCCCAGCAGGCAGCAGCTGGGGAAAACCTTTAAAAAATCATATTATAACATGTCCTGCCCTCTTTAAAGCCCAATGATTATTCATCTCAGCTGGAATAAATCCCAAATCCTTCCTAAGATCTACAAAAGCCTGTATGTTTTTGGTCTTTTGTGCCCTTTTTGTACTTCTCTGCCCCTCTCACTCTGTCCCAGATACTCTGGTCTCCGTTGGCCTCTTTGCCACCTCCTAATTGTCAGACCTAGCCTCACTTCAAGGCTTTTGCCCTCCCCGCTCCCTTTTCCCAGAATGCTTTTCCTTTAGGTATGTGTATATTTCACTCTCTCACCTCATTTAAGTCTCTGCCCAAATATCACTTCATCAGAAAGTTTTTTTCCTGAGCATCTTATCTAAAATAGTTTTTTTCCTCTCTCCCATAACCTATTTCCTTTTTTCTCCTTATCTAAACTTTCTCTTCACTTTTCTCCTTATCTAAACTTTAAGATTTATTCTTCTGCTCTTGTCTTTCCCTCCCTTGAATAAGTGTTAGTTTAGGAAAGCAGGGACTTTGTTGTATTTACTGATATGTCTCTGTGCCCAGAACAGTCCTTGGCACACCGTAGACAAATAGTACTCATGAGCATCCTTCAGAGGGGTGATGGCAAACCGGTCTAACCCCATACTCTCGTTGGTGGCAAACCGGTCTAACGCCATACTCCCGTTGGCGCATGCGCAGAGCTGGGGACAGGGCGGGCGCAGAAGGTCCCAGAGTTCGGTGTGCATCCCGAAGGATGCCACACTCCTGATGTGGTTCTCCAGTCTTCACGCCGTGTCACGCTGGGGCCAGGGTGGCCGCATGGCCAAGAAGAGGATGCTCGTCATGGTCACCTCAGAGCTGCGTATTCTTACCGAGATCCCCAACATCACCTGGAGGGAATCCGAGCACGTGTGCCTCTTCTGCCTTCATTTCAAGAGTCTGACGAAGGAAGCCATGAGGTCAGTGAAAAGCTTTGTACAGAACTCGGGTCCACAAGGCTTCTCTTAGCACAGACATGTAATTTCTTCTTAGGGATCGACATACCTGCTTTGTCATGACAGTTATAAATTTCAACCCAAGAGAGGATAGAGGTAAAACTGTGATCAGGGTATGGATTTGGGGTTGCAGGTCCTTGCATGGAGCCACACTGTCAGGAAGGGAAGGAGGAAAGACGATAGGTGCCTTAGTGTTGACATGGGGAAGTAACTAGTGAGCAGTACAAGGACCTGGCTAAGGATGCTGACACTGCAGAAATGGAGGTAGTGGCCTACGGCAAGAGGAGACGTATGGTCCAGGGGCCAAATACGGCCACTGCCATTTTTTTGGGTAAATAATGTTGTATGGGCATGCAGCTACGCTCACTCCTCAGGAAGTATCTAAACCTGCTTTTATGCTGCAAAGACAGAATTGAGACAGTGTGGCCCCCAACGACTAAAATATTTACTGTCTGATCCTTTACAGAAGAAGTTTGCCAACCCCTGATCTAGTGAGAAGAGCCACATACTGGGATCTGATTGATCAGGATTCTGGTCACTACTCTACAACTTAGTATTTATGTGAGCAACTGGTTTACCCTCAGTGAGCTTCAGCCTTTTAATCTCTTATAAGGTGTGTAATTGGGGCTCATTTGCATACATCTATATTCATTTAAAAGCTCTCAGCCTGAAGAAAGTACTCAATATAAACTGGTTAAACAACAGAAAAATAAATTGACATGTCACGGGAGAATATTCCTTGCTGTCGATGGCATAGGGTTACAGTGACAACCGAATGAAATAAGAACTAGAGAAATCCTGAAACTTGAGATTTTTCCCCGAGGGATCGTTGTAGCCAAAGTCCAGATGAAACATTCCCCGTGTGCCCACAGCTGCCCCTGGCATCAGCGAGAATCACGACTCCACGACTGACTATCCCCTGACTTGGGAAACTGAGGCAGAGCCTAGACCTGCTCCTTAGAACACTCCCCATGCTTAAGAGAGGATATTTTTCAAATGATTCCAAATCCTACATGTAACAAGGAGGACGCTGACCCTGGGGTGGGGTACAGGTGGGAGTGACCCCCTGAAGCCCATTTGCCTTTCTCGTAAGATTGTGTTCAGGGTCTGGCGTCTTGTGCTGTTTTTATAGCTGTGTCCACACTTTTCCTATACCTAAAACTTGGAAGGGCTTTTGTCTTTTGTTTCTTATACTCGAAGCATCCTTACCTGTTCCCCGGGGTTATCAGCGGGGGTCCTGTACCCAGCACAGAGAGCCTGGAATTTACAGTTAAACCTGCTTCATTCCGGGTTCCCTATGAACGTGGAGTGTGACCTTGAAAAACTTGCTTCATCTCCCTACACCCCTTGTCTCACCAACTCTAAAACGATGATGCTCCATCCCCATTAAATCGTCGTGAGCATTTTAATGAGGTTGTACACCTCCCACCACCGCCCCTTCCCTTGCCCTTGATAAAAATAGATCACTTACAAATTAGATGTTTTAAAGTCTCAGGCAGCCTATTGTCATTTCCAAGAGAGAAATCCTGGCAGGCTGGGTGTCTGATCTTTTTTTTTTTTTCTTTTTTAACTCTGCTAACTTATATATAGACGATATGGGGGTGTTTGATCCCTCGCTTCATTTAGAACGAGCTCCCACAGGTCTGAGGATGCTTAAAACAGAAATGCATGTAAATGCAGACACAGAGCACGGAAGGACGAGAGGCTCACGTGGACCCCGATGAAAGATGATGCGGTTAGAGAGCAGGTAGGCAGATTTAAGGAGCAGGTAGGCAGAGTCCAGGACTGCCCTGCCCTCTCTCTCTGTTGCGTTTTCTCTGTTCCGGGAGAATCACAGAGAAAGAAGCCAAAAGCCTCTATTGGAGTCCACCGAAAATTCCAGCTACAGGAAGAAACCCTGTTTGGTGCGCCAGAGGACATTATTACTCCAGCAGCTGCGACCCTAAGACGGTGACCTGGAAACCTCCGATAGGACAGGCGCGTCCTCTGGGCTGTGCTAGGTGCATCATGGTCGGAGGAGTGAGGCGACCTGCCCCAGTGTTAGCAGCTAGGGAGTGGCAGGGCCAAGACTTTGTTGGTCCGTTTGCCTCGCATCGTTCCCCCAGCTGCCTGGACGCCCCAACAGTAGGGCCCACAGGAAGTGGGTGTTCTGCTGAGTTCAAGCATCCTGCTTATCACCTGAGGGAGGGCATAGGTGAGGAGGAATAAGCCAAAGTAGTCGTGGTCCTAGAGCCTGAAGACAGATGGGGAGCCCCCACCCCAACCCCCACAGTGTGGCAATGAAGTACAAGTAAGAAGCCCTGGGCCAAAGGGGCTTGGGGGTTTGACATATGAATGATGGGGGTCAAGGTTCGGTCCATGACAGCTGGCTTCCTCTGACACGGCTCTGGCAGAGGAAGTGAGATGCCACCTTGCCCTGCCAGGCGGGGGCAGGCCACATTCTACACTCAGCCTCCACCGACACCCTGCGGGTAGGGGCGCCTCATCAGTACGGCTGGCAGGGCTGGAAGTGAAGGCCTCCCATGAGCCCTCTGCCGACACCCCCCTGGCCAGGAGAGAGAGGCTCCTGGTCACAGCTCCCCACGGGGCCTCCACCGTAACGAGGGGGTAAAAGGCGGAGCTCCTCATGACCACCAGGCAGGTAAAGCCGTCCAGTTCCCTACTCAGTCCTCTCTGGGTCTACCCAGCAGGGAGTGGGGCATCTCACTGCAGCCCGGGGAGAGAGGAAGCCTGCGTTTGCAGACTGGCTTTGCTGACGAGGGCATGCGCAGGGCAGCCACTTCGTGCTCATGCTGTTGTGCTGGCATGGAGTACTTGCTGCCTAAATGTTTTTCTGTCTTGTGGGTCTGCCCCTTTCTTGGTCCATGCTAGAGAAAACAGGCATTTCTTGGGGCTCTTTTTGTCTATTCCCATTGGCATTTCGGGGTTACTGGTTCCTCCAATATTAGGCAAAAACAGAAAAAGCTTAGGAAACTCACCACTGTGTCATTCCTTGGGTCCCAAGGCCCCTCGTCTGTCTGCCTTGTTCTCGCCATGGTTTTGAGCTTTCTTATTTGTTTGTCTTACGTATGATGTTCAGTTCTGCTAGTACTTTCACAGTTCAATTTCCTAAAGTTTAATCCACATGGGCCCTATTCTAGTTTATGCAGTTGCTGAACCATTATTTTGACAAATGTCGAGTGAACCTATGAAGAACCATAAAACATCCCTTTGCCTATTGGTTACAATTGCACTGAGATTGTGCATTTGTCTGAAGACTGACCTTTATTTGTGTGAGTGAAGAAACTGAGTTTGAGACTGTAAAATGAATTTTCACTGTTCCTGAACTCAATATAATTTTCATTCGAACAGCTTCCTTATATTAAAAAAAAATCTTTGTATGTCTATCATATGCTCAGTGTCCAATGTTTTATGTGTAGTATTTCATTTCGTTTTTTCCATAGCCCTGCACGATAATATTTTTATTATACCAACGAGAAAATGAATTACCTTGCTTATGGTCGCATGCTAATTAGAGTGAGTTTGGATCATAATTTAAGTTTACTGATTTATACTCAATTTTTCTTTCCTTTATGTGTTCAGGAGCCAGAAAATTTTTCCTCACAGGGTTATGGATTGTTTAGAACCTGCCAAAATTAGATAAACAAAGCAGTGTTGCCGTATATCTATCACTAAGAACAGGGAAATGCTTCAGTGAGTTATATCTCCAACATCTTCTTTGTAATATATTCATTACGACTTTTTGTTGTTGTTGTTAACTTGTCAGCTTTCTTCTCATGGGACGGAAGAAATGGCAGGCACAGACAACTCGAATCATGCAGCTATAAACAAAGCAGCATTTTAAATAATAGCTCAGATAACGTTAAAATCTTACCTTTATTCCAAAGAAAGCACTGAGGTTGCCTTAAATGGTTATAGTTCCAAGGAGAAGGGGGAAAAAAATGCCCCTTTTTTTTGGCCAAGTAAAGTCACGGCTCACCTCTTTTTTCAGAATCACCTTCCCAAAGTAGGTGAATTGAAACTGAAGAATAGGTTAAATGAAAAAAAAAAAAGAGGGAAAAAAGCAAGTATTTCTGAACAGTGTCTTCATTCCCACACGTGCTGGA
Organism: Macroglossus sobrinus; assembly: GCA_004027375.1. Taxonomy (NCBI): domain Eukaryota; kingdom Metazoa; phylum Chordata; class Mammalia; order Chiroptera; family Pteropodidae; genus Macroglossus; species Macroglossus sobrinus. The sequence continues at coordinate 94,310 of PVKZ01003716.1, read as the reverse complement.
GTAGGAGCAGTTTGGAAATGGCAGGCAAGACCTGAGGTCTCACGCCCCGTGGAAGCTGTGGAAATCATTTTCGAAGACTATTTAACAGTGAGACAACGATATGATACAGCTAGGGCTCGAGTGAAGAAAGACAGAAGCAGATGAGCTGTGAGCTGTGCAGCGGGGTCTGGGGGACACGCCGGGACTCAGGGAGGAGGGCCCTTGACGTGGGATTCATCTGTGACTGGACAAAAAGGGGGCTCACAGTGGCCACAGCTACTCAGCGGTGTGTCCGGGGTCTTCAGAATCGTCCCGCACAGGCTGAGACAAACAACACTCAGGCCGGGACCTCTCGTTCAGAGGCAGAAGTTATCTCCTGGGGGCGGCTTAGCTCTCTGCCACCATGTAACAATGTGCTGCCAAAGCGAATGGCTGAAGACGACGGCTTCGAGCATCTCCTGGGGACAGGATCCAAGATGTCAGTCCCGGGGCTTTGCTTCAAGCTCAGGGCTCAAGCGGGGAAAGCTCTGCTTTCAAGGGCACTGTCAAGGGTACCTGATCGCTACACCTGAACAAGCATGAAGAGACGATGGGGTAGAAATGCTGTTTGAAGAGATAACGGTTGAGAATGTCTAAAACCGGTAAAAGACATTAACTTCTAGATCGAAGAAGCATTATACACTCTGAACAGAATTTTTTTTTTTAAAGAGCAAACATTCATGCACGTCATTATCTAATTTCTAAAAAGCAAAGGCAAAGAAAAGGAAACACATTCCTTGGAAAGAAATGACAATCGAGACTAATGACCGACATCTCCATGGAAACAAAAAAAGCCCAATGGGTTTTTAGTGCTTTAGTACTTTTAAAGTACCCCAAGAAAATAAATGTCAACCCAGAGGCTTACACACAGCAAAACACATCCTTCGAAATGAAACCACAATGTGCTTCTGGAAATAGGGTTTCAGAAAACAAAATCTGAGGGAGTTTATTGCCAGAAAACATGCACTAAAGGGAATTTTCAGACAGAGGAAAATGATGCTAGAGAGAAGCATGAAAACGCAGAAAGGGTAAATAGGGGAGCAAATAAAATCGTGGGTAAATAAACACTGGCTGCAAGAAACAATAACAGCGATATCTTATTTTACAAACACACGGAGGGTGAAAATACAGAGCGACGATAGAGAAAAGGTGGGAGGGGAGGTGAGGAGGGTAGAAGGGTTTCAGGGAACTTCAAAAAGTAAAAATTTCTATTAGACTCACTTCAGAATCCATGTTGTGGTCGTTTCTAGGGAAATCGCTAAAAGAATCACGAAAAGATGGTATAACTAAGATACTAATGGAGAAGAAAACTGGGGAATGACAAAGAATGAGGACGGCTGATCTTCTCTACGATGGTCTGTGTATTCAGGAAAAACCTTTACCAGACTTTCTGAGTGTGAAATGACAAACCCTTGGTTTGGTTTCGATCGGGGGGAGAAATGAGGAAACAGATATAATTCACTCCACATAAAAAAGCACAGAAATGTGTGAGTTTTTTGTTCTGCAAGTTAAAGGGGATCAAATGAATCCTAAAAAAGAGGGATCATAAAAATACGGCCACGGGCTGGTGGTGCCCCAGGTGGGATGCTTTGTGGCAGCTTCTATCATCTCCAAACCTTCATAAACCTGTGGCCTGAGGGGGAGACTGTCCTGGGGACCAGCTAGCAGAGTGAGAAGGGCAGACCCCGGGGTTGAGACAGTGACGAGGTGTCCAGAGGGTAGTCAGAGTTCAAATTCCCTGCAAGCAGGCCCCGGGCGAGCAGGAACCCTCTGGGACATTCTCTGAAGTCTTTATGATTCGATTTGCGGGCATGGTGTGGGAAGAAGGTTCGGTGAATGTCCCTTCTGTGCTTGGGGCTTCTGCCTTTTTATCGGGAGATTAAAGTCCCCCAGAGAACAGGAGGGAGAGTTTGGAGGCAGCTGCCTCTGCTGTAACCTGTTCCTGCCCCTGTAGCCCTCGGTAAATCCCACTGTCATCCCTGCAGCCATCCACAGACAAGAAGGTGTCCTGATTCGATTTCTCGTCCATTCCCTGCCCCTCTTCTCCAGTCTCCACTGAACCGAATAGACAAGGATGTTACCTTAGGGATGATTATCTGGAACCTGACGTGGAGGCTTAATGATCACGGACAAAAACCACTAATGAGGAAACAACGTTATCTTTCACACATAAAGCCGTTTGGAGAGAAACTCATTTACAGCCAGCTTTCTGTCCTGCAGGCTCCACCATAATAAAAGGCCTCTGTGCTCAGGGCTTCCTCCCTCCCACTTCCCTCCGGGTTCTCTGCTCTCATTAGCTCCACCTCACAGGAAATCAAAGAGAGGAGGTGGTTTTTACACCTCTTACAGGAACAGAAGCCACAGGGTAGCCAGGAGTGGCTCCCAGCAGGCAAAATTGCTAAATAACGATGCTTTCCTAGAGAAACTCTGGCTTTCCTTCCTCCCCCTCTCTCTTCCTCACTCTGCCTCACTCTCATTGCCATTTACTATGTGGCTGTTTGCAG
>PVKZ01003716.1:0-91688 GCA_004027375.1 Macroglossus sobrinus | reverse complement strand
GTGGCCTGAGTAGTCTGAAGGCCGGATAATGGGGAGTGAGCTGGGGAGGGCTGGTGGGCTCAGTCAAGGCTCGTTTGGATGTGGCAAATGTCTGGGGACAGCGCCACGAATTCTGCCCCCCTCTGGTGGCCTGACCTTGGGCCCATGGCTCATTCCCTGCCGCATGAAGCCAGCCGGCTGTAGCAGCAGCATCAGTGCAAAGCTTGCGTGGGGACTGAGACCAGGAGGCATCTGTGTGTCCCGTCGTGTGCTGACTCTGATAGTGGCCATCTGGGGACTGCGCTGATCCTGTAGGCCAGATCCGGACAGCAAAGAGAACTCTTGCCGGTTTGCAGGGTTTGCAGTCAGAAGCGAGGGGGCGTGGCTTCCAGGCTGTGAGTCTGCGGGCGCTGCCAAGGCTCCCGAAGGTCCCTTGATGGGATGCAGTCGATTCTACTTCCTCCCAGCGGCAGGATGGGAGGCGAGGAAATCTGACCATCACCGGTCTTCTGCTCACTGCTGAGACCGTTTCCATGGGTAGGAGGAAGGGGGCCCAGGGTGGGGTCCAAACAGGGCAGCAAGCAGAGCTGCCCCAGGTGGGCCCAGCCAGCCCCACCCCCAGCACCCCCTCCCCCGAGGCAGGGCGCATGGCACCTGGCCAGACTCGGACTGCTCCCTGGGACGGGGGTCTGTGCCAGCTCCCTCTGCTGCACCGGCCCTGCTCCCCACGGTGGCTCACAGGCCTTGTAGTCACCACTTCTGGACTGCTGAAGGGACTGCCAGCGTCACCTTCCTTTGCTCCGTCTCTTCTCTTCTCCATGGCCCGACAGACAGGCCTCCGGAGAAGGGCAAAGCGCGGCTCTTCGTGCTGGACGGTCGCACGGCGACTCTGATTTTCCGAGCTCGTGGCCTGGCTGGCCAAGAATGAATGAGAAGTTTCCACGGAATCATTTGTGTCGCTCCTAACCGGCTCTGTGAGCTGTTTTTCTTCCTCTTGCCAGGTTAAGAGGGACGCCCGGGCTCCCTGGGTCAGGCACCTCAGACGAGGGCTTTGGGGAGAGAGAGAGAGAGAAAACCAGGGGAGGCCCTTCTGGAAGTCTAGGGGGAGGACGGAAAGACCTGGGCTGGGTATAGACTTGGCCTTGGAGCAGCAGGTGAGACAGAAACACAGTGGTACTCCATGAGGCTGGGGGGACAGAGGCTGGGAATGAGGGATTTTCGAGTCACAGGCCCAACGCAATCACCAGTGGCAGGCGCTGGTGCCAATTGAAAGACCTGCTCGATCCTGTGAGGAGACCCTTGCAGGCCAGCCCCTCCAAATCCACTTCTCTCTCTCAGAGGATCTCTTCCCAGGGTATCTCCTTCACTATGATCTTCCTCCTGGTCATCTTCTGGCTACCAGTTACCATGGTGATATCTGCCAGCGCTTCGACAGCTCTGGGTACCAGTATTTCTGGGGCTACAGTACATCTCTCTTCTCTCCTCTCTATTCTGGGACACCCAGTGGGTCCTCCTTTCCAATCTGACCGGCCCCGTCCCGAGAGGGTAGGTGTCATAGACTGTCTTCTGGAACAACACTGTCTGTGTCCTTTTATGTCCAAATTCTTCTTCGGTTCTCCTTTCCATGATAGCCCTCTCTTCTGAGGACTCGGGCTGAGGTCAATCTGAGTGTCATGGCTTTGAGCCCCAGCTCAGTGTCCCTCTTGTCCATCCTGGGGATCAGCTCCTCACCGAGACTGGCACGTGGCTCTCTCCAGCAGCTCAGCACCATGCTCCCCTGGGACATTACTTCAGCCTATTGTTCTGCTTTGTAGGGGGAGTCTTTTTGGAAGGAGATGGACTGTTACTTTCAAAATATCTAGGATGTGTCTTTTTCCAAGATTTGTTCTTTCTCTTACATTGCATTCCAGACACCTATAAATAGCAGAGGGTGGACGTGGCTCCATAGTGTAGTGGTTAGCACATCTGCTTTACACACAGAAGGTCCTGGGTTCGCACCCCAGTGGAGCCACGGTCCATGGTCTACAGCCATGTCACCCTGAACAAGCCCGATGTCTGATCTCGGAAGCTAAGCAGGGTCGGACCAGGTTAGTACTTGGATGGGAGACCACCTAGGACAACCAGGTGCTATAGGCACAAATAATAATAATAAATAATAAAAATTAAAAAATGGCTGAGGGCTCACGACACTCATGACGTGACACCACGGCCACTTCTAGTGCTTACGGTGGATAAAACCAATGAAACAACTTTCCCTGGCAAGTCTCAGGATATTTCTCAGTACCATGCATTGGACTGTTGCTACCACCCGTCAGAACTGACTCTTCCGGTGACCCCTCTTTGCCTTCCTTAGCTAAGACTCCACATCGCATCTTCCTACCTTCTAACTAACACGTCTCTAAGTGCTCAAAATTAACAGATGCTCAATGCCAGCCTGCACGTGACATTGACCCTAAAAGGATGCGCTCTCTGCCAGAGCGTCTGCAGTTGCTCTCAGATACACCAACGAGAGCTAAGGCTACTTGGCTGGGATGGAAGAGGCCCTGAAGCACGAGTCTGTTAAGAACGGAATGGGTCCCTTTTCAGAGCTGATGACTGCGCCTCTTCCTACAATGCATTTGTCTCTTGCTGGCTAAGTGAAAGGAGGTCGTGTTCTAGAATTTATTGATTATAGAGAGCAGCTATTATAGGTAATGATCACTTATGTAGTTATTAACATATTATGTAATGTGTAATTATCTAATTTATTATAAATACCAAGTGGACACTTTTCCCCTACGCCAGTCCCAGAGACTCAAAGAACCCTGACCCCGGGTCTGCTGATCCACCTTCGACACTGGACCTCCCGGGTCACTTGCCAGATTCCTCCTCCCTAGCTCACAGCTTTGTCCCAGAACCGCAACAGAATCCCCGCCTCCCTCCTCTGGCCATCACTCCCGGTGCTCCGGGGCTTGGGGCTGGGCCTCCCGTCCTGACTTTGTCCGGCTCAGCTTGGGGCTCTTTCTCAGGCCCATCGGTCTCCCAGCTCTCTCCTTCTGTCCCATGTCGGCTCACCCTTCTGCCTGCAGTTGGGATGGGTGACATGTTGCTCCCAGCTTTTCCTGTCCCTGAAAAGGAATTCACTTACCATTTTATCTCACCTGGGTTGTTGCTATGGGCTCGGTGATAGATTGGACAAGGGGATGCTTTAAAATAGCCACACCCTCAGCCTGTCCTTTCTCACGTTTTCTTTCTGGAATGGCGGCTGGCTCTCCCTTAGGATTCCATCATGGATTTTTACTCCTAAGGGGTGGACACGTTCATTCAACCAGGAAGCACCTTATAATTTATCATTCCGAGTCGGGACGATTTGGAGAATGAAAGAGGTTCTATTATAACATTAGGCCAGAATAACAGGAATAAACCAGGATTACACAGGCAACGTGGTTTTCTTCTTATTCTAACCTTGCCTTTGGCAGCCAGCACAGAGCAAACTCCCCTCGGCCAGCGGCTGTGCCTCTGGCCATTTCTCTCGGAAGTGGTAGGTGGATGTGACAGCCACCATTTGGCTTTAAATTCAGAAAGATCCGTGGGCAAGTCTTGGATCTGCTGCTTTCGAAATGTGTGGACCCAGACAAGTCGTTTCTTCCGGGACTCTCGGGGTTCCCATCTGTCTGATGGGTACAACAGTAACTGTTTTCTCCAGGGCTTTTACGTTTAAATAAGGTGACACCTGTACAGCCTTTAATTTAGGATGGGTCAAAGGATTCTTCCGTCATACTTCCCGTGGTACATGCCAACTCTGTCCCAGTTCATCTCTGCTAAAGGCAAGGTGGTCTGAGATTTGCTGCTCAGTGTTTTATCTTAAAATGAATTCCTGAGTTTGCGTTCCTAACGTCTTCTACCGTGCCAGATCAAAGGGCAGGAATTCAATACACTCAGCGAAGGGATTTGAATATATGAGACAGAGAGATTTTGCTTATGATCCAAATATGTAAGAACGTGACCTGCATTCAGGAGAAGGTGCTACTGGATGATGAACATGAAAAAGATTAGCCCTTGGCAGGGTCATCATGAAACGATTGAGAAGATGGCTAATTGGTTCGGAAGGAACCCTTTTAGCTACGGACCGCTGGTCTTAATTCCACACGGAAAGCTGTCCTGGCTCCTGGCTGGCTGCTGGGAGAAGAGAGGACCAGAGACCATCGTCACGGTCTCAGGAGGGAGTCCTGTGCCCTTGAATCAGTCTCTCACACCCTCTCCACTTCAGTTTTTCCACCTGCAAAATGGGCACGATGATAGGTCCTGAGCAGGATTATGACAAGAACGAAACGAGAAACTAAATGAAAAGGAAGCCAGCAGAGGCTGGACAGTATATGACACTCAAACGCAGAATGAAGTGGGTTCATACGTTAGTTAACTTTTTCTTCTGTAGGAATTTGAATTGAATCTGGAAAACCAAATACCCTGGCATCTCTTCTCACTTCAGCTAGATTTTCCTGTAGGGTTTGATGTTTGTTGTTGTTGTTTTTAGAGCTATGGGGTCTAGATCTGTAACATCTACTGATTTCAAGTGAGAAGTTAAAGGGGCACCTGATTAGAAACCCCCAGACCCTCATCAGGCCAGTTGAGACCACTAGCTGCCCCTCCACCCCCAAAACACTAGGCCTGTGAGACTCGAATAGTTGTCCCTCAAAACCTGGGATGCACGCTCCATGTCCTGGGGGATGCTGGGAAAATGAAATGAAACAGATTTCTCTGCTGCTCCGCTTTTCAGATACTTAAATGAGCCAGTATGCATCCCCAGGATGGGACCATGTCACATACATTGTCTCACAAAGGCGTGTGACCATGATCCTCGTGGTTTTTGTGTGTGTGGGGGGGATATTTTTTGGATACCCATGGTCCTTGGCTGGCTTTGGCAAACACTCTTCTAAAAATTTTTGTGGATTTGGAAAAAATGTTTACATTATAAGACTAAGTGAGAAAGCAAGCCACTAAAATTCATGCACTGTAAAATCACAATTATGTTAAAATATATTTATGAGACTGGCAGGAAATATATCACAGTATTAACATGTTAACTAAAAACAGTAATCTTGGGGGGAAGAATTATGGCTAGTGTTTATATTTATGTTAGTTACCTATGTTTTCCAATTTTTCTACAGTAAACATGTATTACTTTTAAAATTCAGAAATTTTACCTTTCTTTCTTCTTTTGGTTAAACGGTCTTAGAAGGGATGGTTTCCTTTCCAGCTACAGTGTTGGATCCACCTGAATGCAATTTGCCTTTCATTGCATCCTGAGAAGATGGAAGGAGCATAAAAAGCTTTTATAAGCCTTTGAGGAATTTTGAGGGCAGTAAAACCAAAGGCTATAAACTGAAGAAAAATACACAAAATTCTAAGAAAGGTAAGGGAAAAGTGGGGGCAAGGGATATTGAATATCTAAAGAGAAAAAAAAGAAAAAAGAAATCTAGCCTTTCCTGGAAGAGAAAAGGAAGTTCATGGTAAAAAGCAACTGTGGGGTTTTTGTGCGAACGCACCAAGGTGAGGAAGAAGCCAGCCAACAACCCACAGCCAGATGGCAGGCAGGAGCTTCCCAGATCACAACCCACCTTCCTGTCTCCAGCCAGACCACCTCGGAGTCACCTCACCGTGGATTTATTTACATAAGGACAATACATGGCATCTGTTTGCTGTGGGGGCTCCTCAAAGCTGAGTCCGGATCCTGAATTAATGAGGCCTGACGAGGAGCAAAGGGCGGGAGGAAGGAGTATCAATGGATAGGGCTGGATGGATGGGAGGGAGGTGTGAACAAAGTTTTGTGAGTCCCACGGATTCCTAAAGGCAGTGGTTTAATACACTCTGGAGGTCGACCGTCTGGGTTTAAGTCTTGGCTCCCATGCCTGTCCTTGTGTGGTTTTGGATGCTTTTCTTAACCTCTCTGTGCTTTAGTTTCTATATCATGGGGATATATATGCATATATTTAACAGTGAGCCTTTTATAAATCGTAGCATTAGTATTAATAAAGAAATGAATAACACCTGGAAATAGTTATCCAGGGTTTCCTAGCTTATAACGCCTGGGAACACCATCCTGATTTCTGGACTCTGAGTTACTTACACAATGAGTGACACGTTTGCCAGATGCAGGCGGCACTTGGACAAGGCTGAGGGGTTCTGAACTGGCCCGTCCTGTCTTGGATCTCATGAAATTAAGTGCAATTATCAGATGAGCTGGACTTCTGTTGGGAATTCTGTGAAACACCTTTAACTTGGGAATATCGTTAGCAATATGGAACTTGGGACTTGTATTAAGTTTTTCTGCAATGATGTTGTATAACAAACCACCTCCTTGACCCCTCACCAAATATCAACAAGTATTTGTGTTTTACTCGAAGGTCTATGAGTCAGCTCTGACTCTGTGGGGCTTCACGGGGCTCACCAGGGTTTGGTGTCAGGCTGTAGGCTGGATGCAGGTCTGCCCTGTGGGGGTCTCATTCTGAGACAGACTGAAGGCTTCCAGGGTCATGCATAGGTCATGGTGAATGAGAAATACAGGAGACGACATAGGGACTGCAGGTTGGAACATACTGTCACTTCCACAGACAGGGTACTTTCGGTCTGTGCCTGCAATTGTTTTAGGTTTAGAGCTTTCATCAGTCACACCTCTATTACTCTAGCAATTTTGGTTTGTTTTGGATACTGCACAAATATATATATTTCCATCGAGATGTCAGATGGGGAGATTCTCTTTAAATATTCAACAAATAAATGATGAGATGAATGAACTATTCTCTGCCGAAGCTCATGGATACTGACTACAGGTGGGAGGCAAATGAATCCTGGCTCATTCTTTTTCGGCTCATCTCCCATCTTCAAAAGTCATTCGTCTGTGATTACTTCCTGTTTCCTGCTACCAGCTCTCACCCCTCCTCCCGATCCCAAAGTTAGTGTTTACACCTGGGTATAATTGCATTCATCTGCATTTACATTATTTACCATATGAATGAGTAAACTGACCCCACATGGGTCACTGGAATTCCTTTTCAGTGTCCTTAGGGAACAATTCTTTTTCTGGGCAATGTGATTGGCTGAGTTTTATCCTGATGAGCTAAAAGGGCACAGGTCCCACCCTAAGGGGAGTTCACACCCTTCTTTTTGCCCCTCCCGGGTGTTCCTTGTGAGCTTATCTTCCCAAAGCCTTTGTGAAGAGATGGTCTCTTCACCCGCTTCTCAGGCCATGGATATGACAGACTCAGGCTGCCGCATTGAGAATCATCAGATACCGATGTAGACACCGATGTAGACACCGCATCTCAAGGTGATGGATACTTGAGTCACTTGTAGGACTCACATCTGCTCTATGCAAGCGGACAAGGTGGATCACTGAATTACCGGCTTTCTCAGGTATGGGCTCTGCCGTGTGACCCATTCGGGATAACGTTCACTCAGGCAAGAAGTGAGGTGGTGACAGTTGGAGTGCTTCGAGGCTGCCGGAGCGATTCTCCTTTCAAAGGCGGGTGGTGGTCAGGCCGGAGATGTTTTAGTACCTCACCCTCACTCGTGATGGCTGAACCGAGGAGAGACACAGTGGACTTGCTCGGTGCAGCGTGGGTGTGGTGTGTGTCCCCTCCAGGTCCCTATGTAAGTTTTGTCTGACTTTCTGATCTGTTCGATGATGTGCATGGCACCTAACAGTAACAGTGATAACAACACGTGCACCATTTTACTGAGTGGTTAGGTGCCCCGTGTGCGATGCTGGCATTAAATCCTCCTAATGAGTCCAGGAGGGAGGTCCTGTGATGAGACCCCTGTCACAGTGGAGGATATGGAGCCTTATAGAGGTGGCAGCTAATAAGGAGAGGAGTCTAGCTGGCCCTGGACCGTACATATTATGCGCTACATTATACTGCTCTTTGGCTGTATAGTTGAGTGAATACAGGGGCATATGGATAAGTGTTGAGTAAATGGCTTTGTAGGGGGATGTGAAGGCAAATGACCTGTCTGAGGATGGAAGGAGGGTTTGTGTCCTATTTGATTTCTGGAGAAAGGCGACAGCAGCTGCCCCCTTGGCCCTGATCGCTCTCGGAAGCGAAGGCAGAGGGAACGGAAGGTGTCCAGGTCCCAACCCCTGTTACGAGGCCATTTTGTTCATCGCAGTTTCCCCAGCACTGGAGCTGGTACAAATCAGGAGCTGAATGTATTTGGTGAATAAATAAACGAATGGATTGAAGTGATGAGGTCTAGGAAGGCATCCTTTGGTTTTGGGCACAAAGTGCTCAAGGCGTATATTTGTGCTAGGGTTGGAAAAAGAGAAAAAAGACAGAAAGGGAGGGAAGAAGGGAAGGAGGGAGTGACAAGAGTGCTCTTGAGAGATGGATGGCGCATCCATAGTGCTGAGGGGAGCAGGATTGGTCGGCAAAATGCACTGGGTTCGTGCTTCCCGCCTTTCTCTACCGTTTTCTAAACCCTGGCCCAGGGAAGGACAAATGCCACCACCTGTTCTTTGGAGATTCAGGAATGTCTATTAGGAAGAATAAGTGTCCTTTCATTTTCTTTTCAGTTTAGGAAGTGTCCCATTTTTAATCTCATCCAAAAGCTATATATAATTCCTAAGCTCAGAGTCACATTTGGACCTCTGGATGATGGCATTTGACAAATATTATTTCCTGTTTTTAAGAAATTTAACTTCAGAGAGACTTCTCTCCTGTTTCATATTGGGGATGAGGATCAGTGGAGAAATCCAAAGACTTCTTGCATCGCCGGTGGCTCTGACAAAGGGATTCTATGGTTTTTAATCCAAGGAGCAGAACACATGTGAAGCCTATTTCCCATCAATTTCACATGGTTTTTCTGCAGAACAAAGGGTTGTCAAGTTGGCAGAACATCTCGAGAATTTGGTTCACTCCAAAACATTTGAAATACGATTTGAGTAGCCAGCCCTCCTATCGAATCCTAGAGTCGACACAATAATTGATAAATGGTCTTCCTTTTGGGGGAAGGGGGTAGAGAGGAGGAGAAGGGAGTGCATCATAAGTATCTTTGACCTTGAGAGCTCTCTAGGTTGGCTTTGATTTTTTGCTGTTGTTAGTTTTCACTTGGTAGCCAATTTGGAGTAGCATATGTATCATTTTACTAAAATGCGATGCCTTACAGAGCTGTCAAATGACCTATCTGAATCTCAGTTTCCACTTTCATAAGATGAATAGCAAATGCTTCCTTTATGGAATCGTTGTATTAGATGAATAGCTAGGGCCAAGCACAGAGCCCAAAGTGTCGTCTGTGTGTGGTCAGGGAATGTTCCCCTTCTCGCCTCAGCTGTGCAAAGCCAGTTCGGGTGTGGGCTCATAGCACAGCAGCCTCCCGGAATGCAAATGACCCAGCCAAGGGGGCATTTTAAGAGACAGAAGGAAGATAATGATGCACGTGTGCTCTGTGTGCACTGGGTACTCAACAAATGCCCATTAAGCAATCAAATAAATAGAGCAGCGAGCGAGTCGTATTCATGAAAAGGCAATGAGGGGAAGAGTCGCTCGTCATCCATCGACGCCGATCTGTGTTCTTCAGTCCTATGTCCCACGGTTGTTTTGTAGGAGACTCATGATCACAAGGACCTTTAGCAGCAGTCGCAGAATGCACTGGAAAGACCTGGGTTTGAATCCTGCTTCCGCTGCGTATAACCGTGAGCTCTGGCAAATTACTCACCTCTTGGAGTCAGTTTATTCCGGTGTAAAATGTAGCTAGCAGTTCCCCATGGCACTGGGGGAGATTCAGTAGACAACTCTGAGTGTATAAGATGCTTTTCTCTTTGTTGGGTCTGTAGCTGGTGCTCAGTAAATGCTACTTACCTTCATTTTCCTGCTCATATTCTTCCCTTACCTGCAGAGTTGTTATCAGGATTAAATATAAAATATTTTGACTAGTGCCTCACACATCAATCATTCCTAATTTATTTTTACTTGGCACTTCCGTGATGGACGCAAGGCAGGACAAGTCTGCATAAAAACCTTTTCCTATTTGGATCTAGATATAGCATACAAATTAAAGGAAATAAATAACTCATGTACCTTACTGCTTTTTTCATTTAGGGCATTTGGAATTTTTTTGTTGTCTTTCTGAGACATTTCAAGGTTGGTCAACTTAACTTGGAAATATTTAAACAAATTACATGGAAAACTTTTTCTGCCCTGTCTTGGCCAGATTCTTTCGTCCTAGGGCTGATCCCAGATGATACTGATATCCTTGGTCCAGAGCATCATTTCATTTATTGGAATGCGTTGTCTGAAACTCAATCACAGGGGACACGAATAAAGAAAAGATGCCTGGTGTTCAAAGGGCGTAACCTAAATGACTTCCGTGGCCCACGTGGAAGGCTGAGCCTTGGCGTGTGTGGCTTCCTATGTGTTTCACGGCTGGGCGATCATGGCTGGTTCCCCAACCATGTGGACTCACTCCTACTTTGGCAGGGATATAACGGGTGTGAGGGATTGATTTGGAGCCCCTGGTTCCACATCTTCCAGGTCATGTGACTTCAGACAAAGGAGTCAAGCTCATTTGGAACATTTCCTTTCCTGAAAATGTTCCAGAAGATGCTGACTTCTTCAGGGTCTTCCTGAAGGTTCAATGGAGCAGATACAGGAAAGCACAGAGCAAATGGTACAGCGTTCTGTCAACATGGGGCCTTCCGCTCTGTGGACTGGTTATGTCTGTTTCTTGCTTCTGCTTTGGCTTCTTTGTTGGCTTCCTCCCCACTCGTGGGCTTCCACAGCTACCCAGAAGTTTCTCTGAGCAGGCCTCTTCTTTCTGTCTATCTGCAGGGAGAATTGTCTCCCCTGGAGGTACACTGGCTGAGGGACTGGGCCAAGGTAGCAGCCGAGACTGGAGATGAATGAAAGGCTGGACTATCTGTTTCCTGCTGCCTCTTTTAAAAGTGGGTAAAAAGAAAAAATGGGTGGGAGCAATAAATGTTTGCAGTGACTTGGACAGAGCTGAAGTGGGGCAGGGTAAGGGAGCAGGAGCAGAGTTTTAAAATATTCAGCCTTCTGCAGGAGATCTCAGGTAGATGGGCAGTTGTGGGGGAAATTTATAGGCCAGTGCTCATAACGTCTACACTCTACTCTTACTCCCACTCCAGCCTCAGTACGTCTTCCGGGGCTATAATTCTCTTTCCTCTGCCTGGATCGTTCTCGTTGGACCTGGTCCTGGGGACCTTTGTCTCAGCAAAGAGTCCTCAGGGCATTATCCAGTATGATGGGATGAGTCATTCTGAAAATCTGTGAGATTTACGTGTAGATGTTGACTCCCACACCAAAATCCACAGCCTTTTGCTCTTGCATTTCATGCCATCCTGGGATCCACATCTCAAACCCATCCTTCCCACCTTCTCAGCCGCCTCCACCAGTGCGGCCCAGCCCACCGATTGTCCTCACCTGCACCAGGCCAGGAACTTCCCAGCAGCTCTTCCCTCCATTTTTCTTTTCCCGTAGTCTCCCTATAATCCATTCTGCACAAAGCAGTGCCCAGAGAATGACCCTTTAAAAAATGTAAATTGGATTATATCACTCCCCAACTCAGACCCTCTAATGGCTTGGAGTAAAGACCCAAGCTCTCTATCCTACCACACAAACTTCCAAAGCTACACTGTTGACCTTAGAAGCCACGAGCCACAGGGGGCTTTTGAGCACTTGAAATAGGGCTGGTCCACACTGAGATGAGCTGTAAGCGTAAAGTACGTGCCAGTTTTTGAAGACTCTATATGAAAAAAAAGAAAAGAAAAGAAGATGACTCATTAATAATTTTTGATACTGATTACATGTTGAAATGATACTATTTTAGATAGGTTAAGGAAAAGTTATTAAGATTATATATGTGTCAGAGAATTTAGAATCACATATGTGGCTTGTACAATATTTTCACGGGACAACACTGATCTAAACGATCTGACCAGGCTCTGACCCGCCCTGTCTCATCCTCTTGCTTGAACTTGGCCCTGAGTTCAGCCACATGGTTCTTATTTCTCCTCCAATGCTCACGCCTACCCTGGAGCATTCGCTCTCACTGTTGACTGAGCGGGGAATGCTTCCCCTGGTCTTGGCATTGTGGTTCCTTCTCTTCTATGACTGTGTTATCAAAATAACAAAATAGCTCCGAGATATCTCATTCGAGTGGGCAAGCTGAGGTCCTGGTCTGGTGTGTGTGGTTGTAAATAAATATTTATTGGAACACGGTCATGCTCATTTGTTTACCGTAGCTGCTTTTGCTCTGCGTGGCAGTGTTGAGTGGTCACTGAAGAGAGTGTGTGGCTCATAAAACCTAAAATATTTACTATCTGGTCTTTTGCTTAACAAGTTTGGTGTTGTAGACAAGGAGTGTCTTGAAAGGGCTGTAGTCTCTCTTAAGATGTCCATTGGTCTTCCAAAGAAACAAAATCAAGTGAAAGGACTGCGATATAAATGCAACTTCAACACCCCTTCCTCAGTCTCCCATTGTAACTGCATTATGGCTCCTAAACACTTGTATGGAGACAAGATGGAGCTGCTTGGTGAAACCGCCCAACCCTGTGAAGGAGATGTTATTACACATCTTTGACAGATGAAGTAGCAGAGATCCAAGCTAGGGAAGACTGAAATCACTTAGCTACAGTAGTTTCAGAATTTCAAACAGAATGCCCCACTCCTGCTGCATACGTACTTAAAAAAAAAAAATCACCTGACTGCTTTGATGGTGTTCTTTAGTATCTTAGTTTTTGCCTTAGCCTTGTTCATTAATGCCAAGTTAATGGGAGGCTTACTACAGAATGTGTCTGGCTCCCATCCAAGTTATTTAAGAGTCTGAAAAGCCTACGTCCAATCAGGAAATAGTTATGATCTTTGGCTTTGTTATGATATAAAAGAAATGATAGTGATACTTATAAATTGGTACCGAACTTCCTTGGCACACACTTTGCTCTTGGCCTATTGTTTTAAACATTTCTTTTTATTCAGAAGGTCTCCATGGTCGACAAGTTTGCCTTCACCTCAACCCACTGCATTAAAGTCTGTTTTCCACCTTTCTAAGCTTCTCTTTCGATTACCAGAATTAAATAAGAAATAGCTTGAATTGGCAGAAAGCCATCAAGATAATGTGGCTCAAAGGAATTATTCATTATATCAAAACCCCAAATGTCCGTGATTAGTTTGTTTCTTCTAGAGTCTGCCTCCTCTTTATCGTCTAAGTATGACCCCCGACCCTGGCCCGGCATCACCTGTCATCTCATCCTGGTCTAAAACCCACTTCTGATGTTGCTGCCTTGGCAACTCTAGTGCTGTACACAGCCATCTTCTAGCTTCATGCCTTCCTGGTTTGGCATCTCAGCCAGTGATGCCACCCAGCTCTCTGCTCCCGGCACCTGTCCTAGAAAAGGTTATGAGAAGCTAAGCTCGATGACCCACCAGGGTTTGGTTCCCATCTGCCGGGCAGTCTCGAGGCACGAGTTATAGTCTGAACCCTCATGATGACCAAACAAGGGAGAAGAGAAGAGAAAACCTGTAGCGAGTAAATTCGTGCTGATGAGACTCAGCGTGTCAGTTTCTGACAAGGGAAAAGTGCACACATGTGTTTGCTGGTTAGATGGATGGGTTGGGGGGGTGGTGACTGTATAGAGGGTGGGTGGGTGGGTGGGTGGGTGGATGAAACACAATGAAGGGTGAGTTTAGTTCACCTGGACTTTGTTATTCTCTGGGCAGAAGGAGACAGGAGATATTTTAATGGCTGTCCTAGCATGCTGTTGTATAATCTTTAGTCAATTCCAAAAAAGCATGAAATGTCATCTGCTCAGTCTTTCCTGACAGAGCATATTAACCAGTGTTGTTTATTTCGCGACACTCAGACTATGAGCTGTCAAAACCCATCTGCCCATTTAATCAGTTTTGGCTTGTTTCTAAAAACTGAAATTTAGCCTTTTACTGTGATTAGCTGTTATCCCTCCTCCAGTTAATCCGAATTTTCATAGGTCACGGTAGATCACAAATGGTGTTAATTCCATTACACTGCCATTCGCAGGCTCTGAGCCGCTGAGAGCTGCGTCTGTGGAGGCAGCTGGCCTGGGGGACCCGTGAACTTGTGGTTGTTTGTATTTGCTTGTTTCAGCTAGTGTACCCTTTGATTGTGGCCTCTGCGAGCTCTCATGGCTGTGCCTCAGTTGGCAGCAGGTTGGCCTACACCAGGGGAGGAAGTCCTCTAGAGGCTGGCGCTGTAGTAGAGGAGTGTGTGTATGTGAGTGTGTTTGTGTGTGTGTGTGTGTGTGTGTGTGTGTGTGTGTGTGTGTGTGTAGGTAGAAATAAGCATCAGAGACCCCATTAGTGGTGCCTGGCAGCATTGGCACTTGACTGCATCCCAGCTACATGGCCACGTCTGGTGTCCTGTCTACCCCTCTATGCTATCCCTCCTACAAATTGGCTTAGATATAATACTTCGTATCACATCAGCAGAGGCTCCTGGTCTATGAGGAAACCCCGGGGCGAAGATGTCAAGCGAGCCCTTTCCAGTCTCAGATCTGCTTTGAGGAGGTAGCGCAGCTTCATTGTTTCTGTGACCGGAGCACAGAGTGGACTGTGAGTAGATAAGAGCAAGGGAAGCAAATTCTCTGAGCACATAATCCAGTACTTGTTCTTGCAACAGTTAGGGGGACTGCCCTGTCATGACTGTTTTTAGGACCAGAATAAAAGGAACCTAGAGAAGGTGCAGAGGCATCCCTGGAAGGCAGTCAGTCATAGGCAGCTCTGTTCTTCTCTCTGCTCTCGCTGAGGGCACAGGCCCCGCCCACAGGCTGCATCTCACCGCGACTGTGCCTGACATCAGACATCAGCTCACACCTGCCACGCCGCAGGCCTGTTGTCAGTCGTAGGCATTTTCATCCTCGTTAAGCTTCACCACCTTGAGATGCCGAAACACGATATTTTAAATTAAGTTGCATTTCTTATTTAGTGGTGAGTTTAAAACATTTTTTTTTTCGCATGTGTCTTAGCCATTTCTCTTTTCTGTGATAAATTACCTATTTATTTTCTTGTTTTTATTTTTTCTATAATATTTTCTTTTATCTATTCTTTTCTGAGAAAGTGTACTTAGCACTACTTTCTCAACCTTATTTTAGGATGTAGGGGTTCGGATTCTCTTAAAGTCTAATTTCCCCAACATGATCTCTCATCACAGCAGAAAAGCAGGCAATCATTTTGAGAAATAAAAACGACCTTACTTACATTTCTACAAGGCATGTTTGATATATTTTTTTAAACTAGTATTTTATCCCACAATTTTTTTAAAATATGGAACTTCTCTCTCTCTTCTCTGAATGTGTATGTGTTGATGAACTTGTATTTTGGTTTGGGTTCAAAAATAAGTAGGCTGTCTACAGCCATGCTACCCTGAACAAGCCCAATCCTGTCTGATCTCGGAAGCTAAGCAGGGTCGGGCCTGGTTAGTACTTGGATGGGAGACCACCTAGGAAGACCAGGTGCTGTAGGCACAAAAAAAAAGAAGAAGAAAATAAAAATCAGGATTGTAAACTGACAAGGTGCTTGCAATCTGTGAGGTCAACCAAGGGTTGCCTTGCTAAAAATAATAATAATAATAATAATAATAATAATAATAACAATAAATGAATAAATAGGCTGTCTAAATTTTATGATCAGTTTGAGCCCAAGAATCTTCTATAATCATGAGTTTGTGTATGTGGGCGGGTGGGGGGTTGGGGATAAGCCAGGGTGTCTAGAAGATGCCTGTTTATATCACTACCTGCAGAGCTTCTGCAACGCAAGCATTTATGCTAATAGCCCAGGCAATTGGTTGGAAATGATAGAATCTATATTTTGGAAGAAGAACTGTATACATAATTCACCACAGACAATTTAATACAGTTTAATTGACTGCAATTTAATTCAATACAGACAATTTACGTGAAATTACACATCACAAATTATAAATGACACACAGCAGCTCCTGATAATGGAATTCTAAGTCTCCACCAAGAATGACAGAAACCTCGGCTCTGCCCAGTTCTTCCGTCTCTTCAGATCGCCTTGGTTTCCCTCTCTTGTCCCTGGCTGTTGTCTTTTGTACATCAAGGCCTTTGGCTTAGTCTCTGCTCTTGTCTCCACGGTTTCCGGCATTACTCTTCATTCATCCCTTCTCGAACTAGAGCATCAGGCCACCTGCTTACTCTGATGCTCTTCGCCAAACAACTGCTCTGCCTTGCGGTTGCCATCCCTTCCTAGTCCTGAAGCTTTCTTTCCCTCCGAGGACACTGCCACCCTGTGCTTCAACAGTACAGCTTCCCTCTCCGCGCGTGCTGTGGCAGTGGGAAGGGTTTCGTTCCTTTAACTGAAATAGAGCTGACATACAATATTACATTAGTTTCAAGTGCACAACATAGTGATTTAACATTTGTATCCTTTATTTAACGATCGTCCCAAGTCTAGTAATTATCTGTCACCATAACACAGTGATTACAGTGTTGTTAACTGTATTCCCTACGCTCTACGTTACATCCCTGTGCTTCTTTATTATGTCACTAGAAGTTTGTATCTCTTAATCTCTGTAACCATTTTCACCCGTTTGTCCACTTCTTTTTCCTCTGGCAACTATTGATTTGTTCTCTGTATCTGTGAGTCTATTTCCATTTTGTTTTGTTTGTTTCTTTCATTTGTTTTTTATGTCCCATATACAAGGAAAATCATATCGTATTTGTTTTTCTCTAACTTATCTCCTTTAGCATAACACCCTCTAGGTCCATCTGTCGCATCATACGTCACAAATGGTAAGATTTTCTTTTTATAGCCAAGTAATATTCCATTGTATATACGTACCACATCTTCATTATCCATTTATCTATCAATGGACTCTTAGAGAAAAAGAGTTTTATACTGTAGCGGAAGGCTACCTTCCAGGCTGGGACCTGGTTAAAAATTATTTCTCCCTTCTCGTGATTTAAAGATGTGAACACAGTGTCACTTCAGCGAGACACTCATAAACAGTTTCTGTTCATTTAAACAGGCTGTTTAACCATTAACTCTGAAAATTATACAGGCTATTTATAAAACAAATCAGACAAAAAGAATCTTTGAAGCCTCTAATACACTGTATGTGCCTAGTCATTTGGAAATATTTGCCAGTCCTCTGCCTCCATCCGAGATTCCCTGATTCTCCTCCGTAATCCACAGG
Source organism: Macroglossus sobrinus (assembly GCA_004027375.1). NCBI lineage: Eukaryota > Metazoa > Chordata > Mammalia > Chiroptera > Pteropodidae > Macroglossus > Macroglossus sobrinus. The sequence continues at coordinate 74,528 of PVKZ01003716.1, read as the reverse complement.
TTCATGCCTCGCAGCTGTGGTGAGACATACGTTGACTCCATCCAAAGGCGGACACAGCAAGTTTTCGTTATTCCCCCAAACCATGACTAATATAAGGCAGGTTGTGTCTAACTAACTTTTACTGAAACTATTTCAGAATAGCGGGGAAGTTACAGCACAGAATGGAAGCAATGTCCAGTTGTGTTGTCAAGAGTCTCTGTCCCTCTCTTACCCACAGGAAACTTTCAGTATCTCTCTCCCATTGGGACCTGGCTTCCCTCTATGGGCTGACCCCCTGTGTTCCCTCGTGAGAGCTGCCTCCTAGCTCCTATCTCCTCTCTCAGTCCCCAGGCCCTCATTTCCTGTTCAACATCCAAGATTCGCGTTGCACTATTAAGCAGAGCGATTTATCTTAGCTTTGCCTTAACACTGCTTCTCTCGGATTATGTCATAGCCTTGTCTTTCACGTTCAATCAGGCCATTCATAAGACTGTGATTTTCCATTGAGATTAAGCCCTCCAAATGCAGAATTGATGGCAGTCACTAAGTCTATAAAATGCACCCGCTCCCAGCACCGAACTATGTAAGCAGAAGGCCCTTAGAGGCTATCAACATCCACTCCTCTTCCCCTCACATTCTTTCCCTTCGCGTCCTCTCTCCTTTTGTTTCATTCACACAGCCAAGTCTGCAGCCCCTCCTCCTTTTCTGGGATCGTAAACCAGAGACCCAGACGCCTCACCTCTCTGCTTACTCTTCAGCAGCAGGTACCGAGCCAAGATGTTTAACGCCGTTTTCCTCAACACGTGTCATCAGCCAGCATCCACTTCCTCTTTTTCCATTTCCTCTTGCTCGTGGGGGTTCTTGAACTGCTGGAGGCAGTCCAAAGGGTACAGGAACCGGGTCTCCCTGAGGTTTATTTTTCTCTTTCTTTGACCTGCACCATTGAGCGAGTGATTGCTTTAGCACGCCGCATGGTTGAAGTGGCCTCACAGAAGTACTTCGCCTCCTTGAGGAAGTCCAATGTGATGTCTGAAGATCGGAAGGCAGCCTTCATCATGGCTGCCAAGTGCTCTTACCCTGTTGTCCTTCAGAAAGTCATCCATCAGCGGGCCTGGCCCAGCGCTATTGGGCCCAACCCTGTAATTGCACCTTGATTACCTGCATTGGCCTGGCCCTCCTGTCCGACTTCGATGTGATCATTCCTCATGAGTATAATGCATGGCCGACATTGAGAGCTTGGAGGTGATTCATTTCCACTGTCTCCTATAGATTCTAAACAATATTTTAAGCAAAGAATAGACCAAAGGGAAGGCTGAGGACAGTGATGAATTCCTATGTCACTCTCAGCTGACATGTTTCCCTTCCAGACCAGGACCAGTGAAGAGATCACTCATATCATAATATTTTTGTAATAAATTGCAATGTTCACTGTAGTGTGATAGAAACCTTCCGCCTACCCCCACTCCAAAGGATGCCATTGGAATGAAAAGTTTCCTCAGCTCACTTACAATTAGACTGACCTTTTGATAGAAAGTCTTCACCGGTTAACCTGGCATCACGTATTCAGCCAGGAAGATGTGACCTCAGTCCAAGATGCCTGGACCCTAGAACCACATCAATGCATCTTTGCCTCCCCTTCACCTGAACTCGGAGCTCACTCTAGAGAGTGATGTACCCATCAAACATGGGTCTCAGGCTGTCTAGTGAAGTTTTCCCTTGGTTGGTGACTCTCAGGTGTGCTGAAAGAGCTGTTCTCTTCATTCTTCAGGAGGAGGAAATACTCACCCCACAAACGCATCCTGGCCATAGGGTTGGGGGTGGAGAGTGTGCTCGGGAAAGGGGAATAAACACAACCAGGGAGGAGAGAGTGCGAGGAGGCCTTTTAGGCTGAGCTGCTCAGTGAGCGGCCTGTGGACCAGCAGCATCATGAGCATCAGCCTGGAGCTTGTTAGAACTACAGACTCCCATCCTAAATCATAATTGGCATTCCTGATTGGTCTAATCCAGAACTTTTCAAATGGTGCTCATGCAACGAGAAGCATAAGTATGACCTAAAAGAGATTAGGGTTTTTTTTTTTTTTCTAAAACTATAATTTTGGAAATGCAAATTCTCTGTTCCCACCTCAGACCTACCAAATCACAAACTTTGGGGGCCCAGCCCTCCAAGAGACTCCAGGGAACACACAAGTGTGAGAACCACTGGTCTAACGCCACTGTTTTTTCTGGGAGTCGGTTCAGAAATTTAGGCTTATGAATGGCCATTAGATTGCTTTATAAATTTGTATAGGGCCCCGATGCAGGTTAAAGAGACTCCAGTGGAAGGTCATTTGAGTATTTGAGGAAAGTTTTGTTCCATTTAGAAAAAGCCTAAGAAATAAACGGTTTCTCTCCTTGATGGTGCTGTAGTCACCTTGTTAAAAGCCTAAAGGGGGCTGGCATAGGGATGAGGCCCGAAGAGAGGGCTCCGCAGGCAAATGGCACGGGAGCTTGCCTTCCTTTAGGTTATAATTTCATCCAGCTCCAGGCGGCTGTCACTGACAGCTTTGGCGAAGTGAAAAAACTGCTTTTGCCTAGTTTGTCAATGGCTTCCACCCTCTTCACATGCAGGTGTGATATTCAAACTCTATTTCATGGTATAGTCTAGGAACTGACCAGCGGAAGAGAGTGATAGCGAGAACGTTTCCATCATTAACTTTGGGGGCTCACCCCGATCAAACCATCCTCCTGATCACTCCTGTAGCGATGAAAGCATGTCTTCTAATATGTACTATCAGGGGAGAACCTGATTTTTGTTTTTCTGAAATCCTGTGGGCTGGGCTGCCAATCACAGGGACATGGCTCACGAAGAATTTTCTTATACTCTAACTTTGGTACTCTTTCTCACATCCCATTTTTTTTTCTACGCCTGGAAAGAGGTAGCTAGTATTTATATTTTAATAAATCATAAAATACTTCCTTCAACTCTCTTACTTCCTCTCCTTCTTAAAGATTCAAATGTAATAAATTTTGACAAAGTAAACATGATTAAAATAAACGATTTTGAGATTTGTTAAAATTAAATAAATGAACTTTAAAAATTTATACCAGAACAATTCATGTGCGTCTAACGTATTAAATTCTTCAGGATTATTTTAGTGTTGAATCAATTTTGATCTAATTCTTTGAAAATGAGTCATGTCTGTATAATGTATCTATACGGTGATAGCTTTTTATTAATTAGGATAGTTAATTCATCAGAAAATAATGGCATATGTCTCAAACCAAATAGTATGGGATTTTAATGTACCCTGTAAAGAGAGAGAAGTTAAATTAATTTATTAAAATCAGAATCCAGAGCCATTAGCATAATGATCATGGGTATGATGATGTATGAAATGAGGTATAAATATTTTAATGTAATTTTTGAATTCATAGCCACTGGTAATAGCCAGAGCACGATAGCCCGAAACTGCAGTCTGCTCGCTGACACCTTTCCTCTGCCCATAAAAGCAGGTGGTGTCACCTGAGCGTAAGTAAGACACGAGCAGTGAAGACACGGATGACGAACAGCCAGACATCTCTCTTCTGGAAGCTGACAACACTGAATCCATCACATCTTCTTGTTTTCAAAAAGGCATGCCACAGTGGGATCCCGCTTTAATGCAGACAGAGATGTCACGCTGAGGGTGCCCAGGGCTATGCAGCAGGCACGTCGTGTGGCCGAACACAGCGGAGCCAGACGCCATGCTAACATCGTCACTACCGAACTCTTTGACCTACCCCTTCGGAATCAGTCACGTGTTCTAGTCCAATGAACAAATCCCTCTCAGAGGGGTGACTAAGATACCCTTTGAGTTTTGATGTGGAGTTAAAAAAGATAATAAACTGTTTGTAAGGAATCTGCATAAAATCGCAGCCTCCAGCCTTCCAGGCTCATCGAGATTAATAGCACATCATGTCACAGTCACATGTTTCCGTGTGATTTGGTGGCCTGTCCCTGATGCTCACCCTGTGTCACTTAATAGATCATTTCAGACTAGGTTTTCTATCAACATTACAGCTGGGATCCAGCCTTTTAGAAGAATCCATCAAAAACTGTAACTTAATCTAGCTCTTCAGGCCTTTTCCTTTGCTCCTAAGCTGACAACGTGACTGGCAGAAGGTGGAGCTCATGGGAGGGTTTTTCTAGGACCACTTCTTTCTAGAGCCCTTGAGAACAGGCAGTTGAGAACACGGCTTCTAGCTCCTCTCGTTTCTGGTGCTGCTTGTCTTGGAGAATTTGGAGCAAGAAGGTGGCACCTTTCATCTCAGGGAATCAGAAAAAAAATGTCTTTTTTTATTTCTTTAATCATCGATTCTTCCTTATCGCTTTAATCTTCTTTAGGATTTTTATAGTGCATGTATTATCTTTCTTGGATTTATTTTCTATATTTTTAATCTATCCTTTCCTTCCAAATTCTGCAAGAGCAAGCCAGGCATTAAGTTAACCGGACTGATAAGTTCAGCAATTCGGCTGAACTTTTTCTTGTTTCTCTTGTTTCCATTAGAAATATTTAAAACAATTATATGTAACTTCAGAGTGATCTTGCCTGGTGATGAGTTAGCCCTTTTATACTGATGCAGGTTTCTTCACAAGGTGATGATATTCTAACATTTTCAATTTCACGTGTGGGTTAGTTCAGATTCTCTGCTCAGCACTCTCCAAGAAAGGAGTAGACATGCAAAAGGATTTTCGGGAAAATGACCAGGAAGGAAAAAGGACGGGGAGCAGGAGAGAGTGGGAAAGGGCTCCAGCCCTGACACCTGTGCAGGAGGGAGAAGCAAGGAGAGGTGAGTTCTACAGCAGAGCTCTAAGAATGTTTTCGGGAGGCACATGGTGAGTCTTTTAGCCAAAGCCACCTGTTAGAGGAGTCCCTTGTCTTGCAGGAAGAAGCCTGCATTAGCGCACTGCTGGCTGGAGCAGCCCTGGGAACAGGCTGTGATTACTGTGATAGGTCTGGAGATGCAGCACCTGGGACTGTCAGTCAGTGATGCTCAGGAGACAGCAGATCGTGGCTGCGGCCCTGTGGCACGAAGCCTTAACCTGTATGCTTTCTTTTGACCTCGTGAGCCTTACCATGTTAGAAGATTCTCACTTTATCCCAATCTTGGAGTGGAGGAAATTGCACTCAGAAACTGTGGAGGGTCCTTATCAAAGAATACCGGTCCAGACAAAGGGAGAAGGGAAACTTCAGACAGAACTTGAGCTAGAGTTGACTGTAGCTGTTGTCTATTTCAAGAGCTCTGTCTCTTGTGGGCAGGAGGAGAGCACAATCCAGAGGCTCAGCACACTGAGATTCCTGCTGTGTGGATGAATTTATCTTCGGAAGCAAAGTGAGCACGGGCAATGCCCCCTTTCCCATCTGGCATGACTAGAGTGGGGTACCCGTGCTTTACTAAGCATGTTCTGTGTCCCGAGAAGAAGCTGGAGTGAGCTCTTCCTCTGGCTACTTTCCATACTTGCCTTGGTGCTCCTCCCCAGAGACTAGCATCTTTTGCTTCTCACCCCTGTGCAACAGGCCGCCTTCACCTCCAGCCCCTGCTGCTTTGGGGCTAGGAGTACCTGGATGTGTCCTGTGGAAAGCCCTATCTACTTCCTCGCCACACACTTCCCTTCATGAAAGATACATCTCGGTTTCACCAATCCTTGAGCCAATCTTTCCTCCACGATTCTTACTTTAGTCCTTGGCATTTAGGTGGCACCATGCTCTGTCAGTTCTGAGGCAGATGTCCTTTTTTGCAGTAAGGATTACACGAAGTAGAAGCAATTTTAGATTTGGCCGGAGTAATTACTCTCTCACGTCTGTCTAGGCTGATGATTTGTATAGGGGTCAACTAGGAGAACGGTAAACAACATAGAACCTGATTCTGTGTGCGTGTTGTATTCAGGGGCGTTGAGGGGCTCAGATTTCTTCTGGCCACAAACCTCTTGCCTTTAGCGGCCACCTCAAGTTCATCTCACCACACGACGCTGCTAAATCTGTGGCAGGAAAGACATGGAGCTGGCAGAACTTGAACTCGATGCTGTCACCTCTCTTTCCTGTGTCCCTTTCTTGTCACATGGTCCCCCTACCCCTACACCCACTCCACCCACACACATGTTCTTGCAGATTTTCTGGCCAGAAGAACAATTAAAATGTAAGATAAAGTCCACTCATCAGGGCTTTCTCACTTTTCAAAGAGAAGCACAAGGAAAGAAATTCTGAGGAACAGTCTCTGGCAAAACGATAACATTTCAGGCACCACATCTCTGAGGAACTTTCTGGCAACCCCTCAATTGCACTGCTCAGGTTGCTGTCCCATCTGTCAATTTGGAAGGCCAGACCCGCTGACAGAAGGGTGAGACCGTAGAGTCTGAGCTACTTAAGGCCTGGCCAGCAGCCATGGGGTCCCCTTCCTGTTCCTTATCTCCAGCCCACTCATCTGAGGAACCTCAGATTCAATGCAATAATAAATAAAAAGGCCCTGTTATGTGTTGTGTGCTTTCACCCATCTTTTTTCATCTTTCCCCCACATTTTTATGTTCTGGAGAGAAGGTGGCTGAACATCTCAGAGATTTGTTGACTTGGGCAAAGCCACACAGCTATTAAGGACTAAAACCAAGAGTAAATCCCGAATCTAGCACTGTAGCATCATCGTCCACTTTCCCCATATCTTACAGTTCTAAAAATTTAAATTTGTCCTTTAACCTTGGAAGGCTTGCTCATAAAACCATTTAGGTTCTGAGAAATGTTTTTTCTCTTGACCAGTTTTTCAAAAGGAGATCTCTTACAACTTCTCACCCCCTGGAGTTATGAAACCTTACTTCTAAGCTAACATTCTAAGCAAGGTAGACCCGAAACTGTGCCTGCTACCCTTAAGATCTTCAAGAGGGGTCCCAGAGTCCCCACACCTTTACTCTTTCTCTTTATAGGTGACTCTTTGAGTCATAGGAAGCTCTTTATGTGCCACATAATCTAGTTGAGTGGTTCCTGAACATGGTTTCATAGATCGATGTATAAGAATCACCTGTGGTATTGTTCTTTAAAATACATATCACCAGGCTCCCCCCCAAAGGTTCTGACTCAGGCGGCCGAGAGTGGGACCTTCTTGGTGGTTCTGATGCACAGCCATGTCTGGGAGATCTGGGCCTAGTTGAAAAGGACAGTCATGGTGTTGGAGATGAGAGAGAGGTTTGGCCCAAGGGTTACTACCCATTTCTGGGGCCTGGTGTGCTCCCTTGTGAGCTAGAATGAATAATTCTTGCCTCTACACACCCTCTGGCACAATGTACGAGCGCAGATTATGTCATGGGTGTTCACACACATGGTGAAAACGCTTGATAAATACGAGCTTATTTTTATTCATTCCTCTTCTCTACAGGTACTGCCAAGAGAGCACCGAGAGTGTAGTATATCTCCTCGATATTTACTATCCATCAAGGTTTTATCCAAGGGGTAAAGAGGCCATGACTCCTTTCTCATAAAGAGCAAAGAACAGTCTCCTTCTTGAGGTCTCCTAGGTGATCTGTCTGTCAATACCTAGTCTGTTGGCCCTCTTTCCAACTCTAAACCTTTATGACTCACCCTTTCAGTTTTAACTCCACTTTTACACAAGGAAAAAGCTTTGTTTTGCCTCCTGGGAGATGTCATTCAGGCCCCTTTCTCTACAGCTCTTTCTCAGTAAGCCTCCCTGATCACCATCTCTCTCTCATTCATTCAGTGCTGAAGCTACTCTAGTTACTTTCAAACTTGACTGCGCATTATAAGGAGCTTGCCATAAATGCAGCTTCTCAGGTCCTACCGCCTGTGATTTTGGTCCAGAGGGGCCAAGGTGACGCCCAAAAAGTTGTATGTAAAAGGCACTCCAGGGGATTCTGTGCAGATGATCCACGGAGCCCATTTTTGGAAGTACTGTGTCTTCCCATCAAATCCGTGTGCATTCATGTTGACTTATGACATGGGATTTGTGGCATTTAGAAGGGACTGGCCTGAGGATGGCTCTTTTCACTGTGAAGGGAAGTTTAGCTAAATTCTGTAGTGTCTGTTTGCTCAACCTGTGGTCTGTAAACCAACAGCCTCTTTGTGCCCAGAAGCTCATTACAAATGCATAATCTCAGGCCTCGCTCCAGACCCTCTGAATCAGGATCTGCCTCTTATCAGGACCCCAGGTGATGCTTGTGCTCACTGAGGTGTCAGAAGTACAGCTGTCATGCCAAGAACATGGGTTTGGAGGGAAGCTGACTTGGGTTTTGTTTTTTTTGTGCCATAATTTCTCAGTTGGGTGAACTGGATTAGTGGCTTCACCTCTCTGGGTGTCTCTTTCTCAGTGAGTAAAAGGAAAATAATAGAAACTGCAAACATTGTTTCATTTACTTTCTCCTGTGATCTTGATAGGTAGAGTGTCTAGGAGAATTTCTAACAGAAAATAGTGCCTCATAAATGACAAGTTTCTTAGTACTCTTTCTACCTTGATTAAATAATAGTGTTCGAATTTTCTATGGGGAATATGAAAATTGCTTAGGAAAGCAAGTTATTGTTCAAACACGCTTAGATACTCACTACGGAATTATACAGGGACGTACTTAAGAGACCTCAAGGGCTGTCTGAGAAGAGAAATCCAAGGAGACTTTTTGTGTGATGAAAAGAAAGATGAGGATATGCAAAAAAAAAAAAAAAAAAAGATGGGGGATGGGCAAAAAAAAAAAAAAAAAAAGAATTGCGTTCTCCCCACCGATTCCACAAGGACTAAGCAAAGTGGATTCAGAGGCCGAGAGAGGAGGCCAGGCAGCCTGCAGTGACAGCTTGCCCGTGGCTTCCTGGAAGGTGGCTGAGAGATGGCAGTTGTGCTGGGAGCAAATCAGAACGATTTTCTCACTGGCGCCAAGCCTCAGTGTGGGCAGTGAAACCTGAGGAGGTGGTGAGCTTCGGTGAGCCTCAGGTCACCGTATTTCTCAGTGGGGGAGCCAGGAGGCTGGAAGGGCTGCCACCAAGGCCAGAACACCCCTCTACCTGTGTGACAGGAGAGGCAGTTGCTCCATAGTCAATGGCACAGCCTCAGAAATCAGGAATCTCTCCTGGCCTCTTACCACCTGTGTACTTTGGGCAGATTTCTTAACCCTTATTTTCAATACACAGCTAGTGACAGAACCTGTGCTGTAGAATCCGTATGGGGTTTAAATCAGAAAATGCACGAGAGCGGTCTAGCTTTCTTTCAATCCTTGTAGTTACCGCACACATAACATCCATAAAATGGACAGTGAATGGAGATTGAAATCTGTGTGTCTCTAAACGACCCCGAGGCACTTAGTGCTTGACCTCTGTTCAAAAGTGAGCTCCGTTCGTTAAACTTGATATGATTTTATGATAATGGTGCTTGTCTTATAATGTAGACATTTCCAGGAGTGTTCAGAAAGGGAATTTATAGCCAGCGAACGTCAATAAAGCTAATTACCCAATTCATGAGAAATTGCACTGAGGAAGCTGCTTCGGTTCTGTTATCTCGTGAGCCATTAGAGTGGAGAGTGAGTTTCCCTCTCCATAACTCACACTTCCCACTGTTTTCATCCTGTCACTCCCCTGACCAGGGAAAAGCAGCCCTCAGTGACCTGTCCCGGGTCCTCTGTCCCCCAGCCCCCTGCTGCCCTTCAGGTGACTCTCTCTGTCTGCAGTCTCCTGCTGTGCCTACTCTTCAGATTTGTACCAGGCATTCGGTGTTCTTCATGGAAAGGACACCTTATTCTTTTAATTAGATCTCTCTTAAAAACATCTAAGGAGCCACATCTTCGACTGCTGTCAAACCCTGACTCTAAGTCTGATAGACCGTGGAGAATGATTATATACGCTCCCCCAGAATGAATCCAACTCAACAGTGGCCATTCCTGTTAGGTGGCTTTGGAATTTAAGATAATGTTGCATGATATAAAAGACATATGTTAACCTTTGTGGGGAGAGTTAACTTTGATACTTCACATTGTGCCTTTAAACAGGATGGATTTTTTTACTCTTTGGAGGACAGTCTGTGAAACATCCAAAGGGTGTTGATACCACTCTGGCTGTCCTTGTTGTCATCAGCATGCTCATCATCTTGATAGCGACTCCCCACAGAGCCCAGCCAAGCAAGCTCCAGTGTCCCCAAGTTGGGGGTTCAGGAATAGACTTGGGAGAGCATCAGTTTGTAAGTCTAGCTGTATGTGTAGTGTTGGGTTGGTCCATCACGGGGAAATGGTTCTACTTGGCTGGACTGTGCAAAGGGAACCTCGACGAGATCTACTGGAAGAAACCGGCCGGTTGTTGGAGGGACGCCGGGCCCCTGCCTGTAGTGTGTGGGATATGTTCAGGCAGAAAGAACTGCACTGAAAAGCACACCCATGTGGGAAAGAGCGTTGCCTGGTCTGGGACCCATGAGCATCTCTACATGGTTGGGAGTGGAGGGCGTACGATGAGAACAGGAGGAACCACAGAAGAGAAGACTAGGAAAATGGTAGCGAGTGATGAGTGATCTGCTAAGCTGTGCAGCGGGGTTTGACTTGACCTTGTACTTGCTGGGAATATTCTGTACAAGGGCAACAAGATCAGAATTACATATGTTTCTTGGTACAATGTGTGGACTGTATGAGCAATCTTCCAGAGGCTTCAGGGGTAAAAGAAAATAATGTCTTTACAAGAATATAAATGTCACGGATTCAAAGTAGCTCTGAAGCTAGTACTCTCTATTCTTTCTCCCACCGATGACGCAAAAGCATCTGCCTTTAATTTTTCACAATACGATTGCTCTACAGAAGTTGTTGGAATCCACCAGTATATGTCTTGATGGTCCCTTCGTTATCGTGGGGTCTTCTGTACCCTTGACCCGTTGACTCCTTTTTTCATCCCTACTCTTCTCTGCTACCTCTCACTGCAGGGTCTCTGAACCATATTTAAAGCTGTGACCTTTTAAATAAAATTAGCACTTAAAAGTCTTGCTAAGCTCTACATTCTGAGCATGAGCCAGCTTTTTTTTACCTATATAGATAAGCTGCGGTTATGAAAAATTGCTGTAACGATCCAGGAGAGAACTTTCTGTTTCTGATTGGCATCATGACAATAGGTGAATTATACTTTTTGTCTCAGTGTCTTTCTATTTTTTTTACGATTCATACGACATCAGAGAAAAAGATGAGAATTCATTCCTTCTGCATTTTGATGCACTTCCTAAAAGATTATTAGCTAAATCAGCCATACTCTCAGAGAGACGATGGGGTCCAACTTATTCTGATAACTTACGGTTCAGATTTATTTTTCCTCTGCTTCCTTCCAAGCTATTATTTTACTGGCAGTAAAAAAAAATGGACCCTTTAAGCTATCAGATAATATTTTGGAACCAGGATCATTTTTATGCTCATAAAGACCAGCTTGAAACGATCAGCAGGTTTATCAAAGTAGCCGTGTTTTGTCTTTTATAAATGACTGGAAATCATTGAAAGTCCTGACCAGAGAATTTTTGGACTCCACCAGGGTAATGTATTATGGTTTAATCTTTATTTTGAAACTGATTATCTTAAACTAACTTTTAGTTTACTTCAGGGATTTCAAAGAAAATGGAATATGTTGTACATGAGATTAGGCAACTGGCTTCGGTCAAATAATCCTGTATAATTGCTGGTTACATTTCCTGAAACACATGGTCCTTGTTACTGAAAGAAAGCGTTTGCCTGTAGTAGAGTCTCCGATTATTGTTACTCTAATTGCTGTTAATATAGTGAGGGCTCATGTGTGTGTAAGTGTATGTGAGTGTGTGTGTTTCCCCCACAGAATCCTAGTATAACATAGCAGGTGAAGCTGGGCCTCCTGTGATTCTGTTCATAAATGAAGGTCTTAAGACTCTGGGCAGGGAAGATGGCGGCACACATCCAATCTGAGAGAAGGCCTTGCAGGTGAAAACCGTGACAACAGACATGCTCCCCCACAGAGCACACCCTTAGCTAAGCAGGAAAACTGCCCCAGTCACAGGGAGAACCTGGTTTTGGAGCTCTATCCAGGGGCAGTGGCAAGAGAGGAATGACCTGGAGTGCAGTGCAGAATGATACCACCGACGTTATTCTTCACTTATGTGAGACTTTAAGTTTCTTGTGAGAATCTGAAAAGGTGACTCAAATTAAGGAGTAGACACTTAGTATTGATGAGCTAAGATACGGTGGCCTTTGCTTGGAGGTCTAAAATAAATAAACTGTAACACTGGAGCAAGCGAGGTCTTCTTTTGTATCAGCTGGAACAGTGTAGACAGAAACAGAAAGGGCAAAAGGGACTGTGACGAGCTGGTAGTGTCACCAGTGAGGCACGGGCCATGGCCAGGGTTTTCTAAGAGCTCTCGTCTCTTAGAGCAAAGGCAGAGCTGGGTGATCCAAATAGTCTGCCCGTAAGGAATTCCATGGACTAGGAAAGAACTTAGATGACACCAATATGGCCAACATCAGAGGCACACGCCTTGGCTTTGGAGTGACGACATTATGGTTGAGCAGTGGCAAAGAGGTACCCCTTTTCTGCTAGAGGAGGACCTCGCTGGCAGCCATGGAGGAAGGAGTATGTTATCGTCACACTAGCAGGAGAGGGAAGGTTGTGTGTGTGTGGCGGGCAGTAGGGGAGGGAGTGGGGTGTGGAGCTTCAGGAATTCTGGTGGCTCAGGTGAGACTATATTTGGTTACCTATGAGTTCTCCTTTCTCAGATATGTAAGAACTGAGGAACTTTAATTACTGTATTAGAATTCACATGTGAAAGCTGGGGATGTGAGCAAAATAAACCCCCTCCCCTACTGTCACTCTTCAGCCCTTGGTCTTTTCTTTGATTTGTGAACATGACACAAAACTTCTTACTCTCTGCTAAGGTCTAGTTCTCAGATCAGACAGATTATCTTCTCATGGGCAGTTCATAAAGCGACTAACTAATCACCTGATTTTGAGCCACACATAAATCCTTGGGCGAGGTAACTTGGAGACCTCGGAGATAATGGCCTCAGTCAGAACATGTTCCAATGTCAGCCCTATCCTGGACTTCCCTCTTTCTTATCACAAGAAATGAACGTGTGTGGTTGGGAGGAGAGGGATTTAGTTTCTTTTGATGTGAAAGGCACTGTTTTCACCCTCACTCCTGATTCTAGTTCCAGTTCCCTATTTTGAAATTCATTTAGCATCTCCAGGAAAGTCCATTATCCTCTCTCACTGTACATACTCTGTCCTCACCACATGGACTCCTGGCCCCTCTCTTAATTCTGATTGCATCAGTCGAACATCTGTTCATCCTCCCCATCTTCGAGCTCGAAAGCATCCTTCAGTTCTCCCCTAACACTCCTCCTACCCATAAAACAACGTGTCCTTAGACTATCCTGATGATTATTCTTAAAATGGGCTGATCTCTTCTCTTTTGTTGCCACCGCACCACTGTAATGAGAGCACACATCAATTCCTGGATGAGTGCGTCCTTCCTCTACTCTCTACGGCACTGACACCTCCCCATGTTCCTACGCTGCTTCCCTGTTCCCTGAGCAGTCGAGTCCGTTCTCAAGCTCCCATCAAAGCTGGTTGAGCCAACCTCCCGAATCCTGAAATGCCCACCCCCTCTCAGTTAGCCTCGACCCTGGCCAAAGTCTGCACGGAGCCCACATGCATCCCCATCAACGCGATTCCTCAGCTAATCCCCAGACCCAGCAACTTCTCCTTTTCCCCCTCCTCCTATCAGCCTTGCTATTTCCTACAGTCTATAAAGCCTATTTCAATTCTCATCACGTTAGTAAAGTGACCCTCAGTAACCGTGGCTACCGCCAACCTTGAATAGCTCTGAGCTACACATTTTTTGACTCATGGTGGGGTATTCAATACGTGCTGGAATTAAATTATATGCTGTCACATTAATCTCAGTCCCCTTCATGTGAGAAAGTATTGTCCTTTAACTACAGTATGAGGTCTTTGAATTTAATAAATACCTGCCAAATTAAATTGACTGACTCATATATTAAAAGTAATTTTAATGTTCAAATCTGGGCTTGGGCATAGTCTGTCAAAAGTGGCCAGTGAAACACAAAGAAAAATTAGGCGAACATTTCTCTGCTACAGTTTATCTGAGATGAGGATTGATGTGGTTACCCTCCTTTATTTTTTAGGGTCCTTGTTATTCTCTGAAGAGTCAAGACAAGCTCTGTTATTTTTCTTTTTTTCAGTAGTATTGAGCACCTACTCTGACACACAGCACTGTGTGGGAAGACAGGCAAGGAATGGTTCCTATTTTCTTAACTTCTACATTCTTGTTAAGAAATGAAATAATGCAAGACTTTGTGCTGAAATGGGTGCTATTGGTTGCACGCTAGAGGAATTCATGGAAGGGGTAATCAATGGGCATAAAAACAATCAGAAAAAGCCACCTCTGGAAAAGGGGCCCTGGAAATGAACCTTGAGTACAGGGGTGGGACTTCAGGGGGAGCATTAACTCCATGTGAGGACGGAAGGAAGTGAGTAACTCTGTGTCTCATTACCACCCCTTTCTATTAAATGAGGAACTTGGAGGAGATTATTTCTTGGGCTAGTTTCAGGGATGCTAGGGAGGGAAAAATGGGTCCTGGTAGGGGAGAGACAGTGATCTTAACAAAATAAAGTGCAGAACAAGTCAGCAGTGAAGCTGGTAAGGGTGAAGATGCCTCTTTGGGTAATATTTAGTGTTGCAGAAGTGGGTAGCAGGTGCCCAGGCAAATAGTTAAAAATAGGTGGGGCTCCATGGCTTCTCTTGGTCATGGGTACAGCTCCTGACACCCAACTTTTAAGGGCTTATGGAGTTATACATCAGATTCAGCTTGAATAATAGCTTCAAGTTGTAGGTAAGTGTGTATGTTAAGGGGGAAGAAGAAACTTTACCTGGCTAAATTGTAAAAGTCATTTGGAAGAGAAGAGTCAGATAAAGTCACACTAGCTACATTTCAAATGCTTTGTATCCACATGTGGCAAATTGATAGTGATAATGTAGAGAAGTGCCACTGTCACAGAAAGGTCTACCCGATGAGCTCTGCTCCACATCTCGTGGTGAGCTCATTCTGAGACCCAGAGCGAGACCAGAAAACAGGAAACGCTCTCCCTCTCCAAGCTATCTTTGGTTTTATGACACCTCGGACATTCCCAGAACATCTCAGAGAATGCCACTAAATTATTTTTAAGTGAATTTGTTCCAATTCAGGTCAATTAAAACAAATAAGATGTCACGCTCCACTTCTTTTTTCTTTGAAGAGCAAAACTTTTATTTGTCATATCTTCTCAAGGAGCAGCTCTGAAAATAAAGCTCGTTTAGAGAGCACAGGCGTGTCTGTCCCACCAGTTAGTGACGTCACAGGCACCGTTCAGAGGCAGCCACGTGCACTTGGCTCCTCGGTGCCTTCCACAGAGTGGGGGCCAAGGTCAGCTGGTGGGTGGACAGTATGTCCTTGCACAGGAGACGGGCATGTCAGGTTGGCCTCTCAAGGGGAACTTTCTACCTGGCCCTGGTTCATTATTAAAAAAAAAAAACAGTAATCCTTTTCAAGACTAAACTTCCTCTCCTTGTCATACAACAGTTTGGAGAAAGGAATTTAAAAACACAGTTAATGAATGATTCTTCCAATCCACAGGTCCTAGAGAGGATCTTTTTTGGGGGAGATAAATCCTGGACCCATAGTAAACCAGTCAGGGAGATGATATTTCTGAGGTCTGGAGGAGAAAACAGTGAATGCAGAGCGTGTCTCCAACCTCCCGGCCGCTTGGGTAGCAGGCATCTCCATCTTGATTCTAACCTTCGGGCAGACGCTGCAGGGGGAAGAGACCACACATCAGAGAAACACAGCTTTGTGCAGTGTTCCCTGTGGCTCATTACAGAGCAGAGGAGAGGACGAGTCACGTGGCTCGTGGCTTGGTGTTCCTCCTCCATGCCTCGGGTGTCAGTATAGACTCTTTGAGCTTGAAGGCGTGTCTCTCAACCATGCATTTACATCAAAATAGTATTTTCTCTAACACAATAAGTGAGGCACCAAAGATACTAAGATGAGTAAGGTGTGTTCTCTGCCCTCGAAGAGATCAGAGACTACCCGAGGGATGTAAAGTATCTCGCACTTAATGTCACCACTTTCACCTCCCTTACTACACAGACAGTGTTCATTGATCGTTCATTTGCAGTTATGAATTGAGTGTCTACTGTGTATTCAGACTGAGCTGGGTGCTGGAGATGCCAGGGTGTAAATGTCAGACAAGGTCCTTGCTCTTATGAAATCTGCACTTATCATTCTTTTGAATTCAAATATGACCCCAGAATTCTTTTTAACACAGTGCTCTGGGGACCATCACTGATTCCTTGGACTGGTAGAGAAAACAGCCATCTTTGATCCAGACAGATTTGTACATCAATTAGTACAATGCTGCGTGATAAACGCTATGGTGGATGTGCATGTTTAGTTGTATGAGGATGTATAAAGTGGGTGACTTACCTGTGTCCAGGTAACTCCTGAGAGGTAATGCAGTTTTCCAGGGACTCACAGGAAGCATAGGACACCATAAAGCCGCTCAGGAGGGGCGGTGGCCAGTGAAGGGAGAGCACTGCAGGCAGAGGGAGGAGCGAGAGCAGAGCCCAGGGCTTGCAAGGGCACCCATGATGTTTGGGGGGACACATGATGGGAGACCCCTGTGTGGCCAGTGGGTGAGGTGCTCAGATGGCCCGAGGTCTGAAGAGGGAAGAGTGTAGAGGTAGGACCTCCACCGGGAAAGGTCATCTATTCTGTATTGTGGAGTTGGGATTGATCCTGATGACAACCAGGGCCCAGAGGGCACTTTAAGTAAAGTGACTTGCTCAACCTAAAAGGGAAGCATTAGAATGTAACGCTTAGAAGAGCACAGACACTGAGCCAAACATCCTAGGTTCGAATCCTCTCCCTGCCACTTACTAGCCGTGTGGCTATGCGCATGTCAGCTCTTCCGTGCCTCAGTTTCTTTATCTATAAAACAGAGATGATGATAATAGCACTCACCTCATTGTGATGGTTAAACGGGGTAATATGCATAAAGTGCTTAGAACATTGATTGGCACATACAAACCCTCTGTGTAGGTCATTTCTGTGCCTATGCCCCTATTTGTGCAAATCTGAAAGCTGAGGCACAGAAAGACAAATCATTTACTCAGGCCGCAGTGCTCCTCTCCGGAGGAGTCTGGAAACCTATCCATCACGCCGAACTGTTTTGCACTTGAGTGTTAGCAAACATTCATCTCTCAAAATGGATCCTGGAAGATTCAATTCTGTTTGTTTCGATGATGACGAGGAAATTAATTCTTTCTAAAACTCCGTCGTTTCTGTCTCTCCCTTTTTACCTGAAGATGCTCTAGCTGTTTCTCAAATGGTGCTCTTCCGCACCGTCGTGCTCTTATTTTAACATGTACCGTTTCAATTTCCCAAAACACAGTGCAATTTATCATAACGCGAACAAATAAGTAGATAAATGAGCCTGAGCAGAAACACAAAGCACAGTTTTCTCCAGGGAGCTTCTCTGTTCTCAAGCACAGGGAGAGGAAACCCAGTGGTACCTTCAGCACGTATAAGCATCAGTAAGTGAATTAATCATATCGCGGTAGGAAACTGGCCCAGCTCTGCTGGAATTCTTTGCTTAACGATTGAGAGAGAAAGCCTGTCTTTGAAGATTGGCCAGGTCTGTCCATCCACTGCACTAGTCTGAGCTGTTTAAAGTTTGTAGTGCTTCCAAAATTCGCAAAATAAGCACATTGTTATTAAGCTGTTATTAAGGAGGCATTTTTTTCCCCTAGATGTTTATAAATAATAACCAAAGGCTTTGCTCTGCAGATAAATCCTATAATATCTGTGGTCTGAAGCTGAGACCCTTACCACCACTCTGTATTGAGATCAGGCTGTGTCTCCTCATTCCCAGAGTGATGTGAGTGATTAGAAATAGGGGTCTGTGATCAGGAACAAGGGAAAAGGAGTCGAAGTGGATGGGAGAGGAGAATGTGATGTTTTTAGCTGTAAAGCTTTGGGCAAGATAAAGGTGGAAGAAATTTGCTAGTACATACAGATCTTAGAACTCGAGGTCTCTGTCTTGTGAGGGGAAACAGCTGAGGTCAGTTAAGTGGAACTGGTGTGATGGGGTATGTCTTCGGTTATATTCTAGTATTTTCTAGAGGAAGAATATTATGGTAACGCACAAGTCAGAGAAGGAGTGGGATTCTGGACCTACTTTTAGGCAAGTGTTCTCCATCCTTATTGCTTGCCCAGTGGTACTGGAAGTGTCCAAAATACCCTGAGTTGCTGAGGCCCCACAAAGTCCAGTCAGGAGGTGAGGCCTCACACACAGCCATCGGTTCGAAGCACGAACACCAGCCAACTGTCGTGTATCACAGCGTTGCATGGTTCTCAAACCTGGGGCACATTAGAATTCCTTGAGTAGACATTCTTTTTCTTTTTAAATTAGAAAAATAAAAATAGAAACCATATATACCTAGTAAAGTATAGAAATTCTAAGTGTGTATCTCCATAAATATTTAAAAAGTGAGCTCAGCCATACGTTATCTGTATCGAGGTCTAAAGGCCATTACCAGCATCCCGCTGGGCCCCTGTCGAATGACCGTCAGGCTCGCTTCTGGAGTTTATCTAGATGGGATTCTATACTGTATCCTCTTTTGTGCCCAGGTCCTTTTGTCAGCATGAGATCCTCTGACATTGCTCCACATGGGAACAGTCTGATCTTTTCCACAGGTGTACAACATGTCTACGGTAATAGGTGCATTCAAATTTTATCTTATGATATATTTTTGTGGAATTGTTATCTTGTATCTCATTGAAATGCACATTTTATTGTCACAAATGTCTCCTTTACTCCTAGTAATATTTCTTGCCTTAACATTTTGTCATCTGATCTTAGTAAAGAAACACCAGCTTCTTTTTGATTAGAATTTGCATGACATGTCTTTGCCTAGCCTTTTTCTTTCAACATTTCTGTATTCCTGTATTTAAGGTACATTCTTGTGAGATTTATTTTTCCAGTTTTTTTGTTTGGATAATTTAGTCTATCTACATTTAATGGAATTACTAAGATATTTAAACTTAAGTATAGCACTTCACGGTTAGTTTTCTGTTTGTCTTGTCTTATTCCTGTTTTTTTTTTTCCTTGCCTACTTTTCTTTTTAATCAGCCTAGTACTTTTAAATTTTATTTAATTTCTATTAGCTTTTTAAGTTACATTTTTTAAGTTCTTCTTTTAGTGGCTATCTATAATGCACCCTTGATTTAATAGAATCTACCTTGAATTAGTACCTTTAGTACTTTTCGGATAATGCAAGGACTTCATAATGCTTTGATTTATTTATATCTTTTCCCAACCTTTCTGTTATCATTGCCATTTCCTTTAATTCTACATTTATTTGAATGCTCATAAAACATTATTATTATTTTCTTCTTCTTCTTCTTCTTCTTCTTCTTCTTCTTCTTCTTCTTCTTCTTCTTCTTCTTCTTCTTCTTCTTCTTCTTCTTCTTCTTCCTCTTCTTCTACTTCTTCTTCTTCTTCTTCTCCTTCTTTTCCTTCTCCTTCTCCTTCTCCTCCTCCTCCTTTTCCTCCTCCTCCTCCTCCTCCTTCTCCTCCTCCTCCTCCTTCTCCTCCTCCTCCTCCTCCTTCTCCGACAGAGAATATTTATTTCATTTACCCATACTGCTCTCATTTTAGGGTTATCCATGCTTCCTACATTTGCTTGTTACCATCTCAAATTATTTTTATTCTGCCTGATAAACTCCCTTTAGCATTTTTTTTTTTTTTGGTAGAGTCCTGCTGGAATTAATTCCCTCAGTTGTTGTTGGTCAGAAAAAATCTTTATTTTACCTTAATTCCAAAAGGTCATTTTTTTAGAAATCAGATTCTAAGTTGACATGTATTTTCTTCCAGACTGTAAACATTCTCTTGTCTGGTGGCTCCTATTCTTTCTATTAAAATTGCTGCTTTTAGAAGGACATGTATCTTTTTCTCTGGTAGCTTTTAAGATTTTCTTTTTATTATTATGAGGTACCTAGGTGTGCTTTTCTCTCTTTATCTTGTTTGGGTTGAAGAGATTCTTGAGTCTGTGGCTTTATATTTTTCATACATTTTAGATACTCCTTGGCCAGGACTGAGTATTTCTTCTGTACCATTCTGTCTTCACTTTTTATAAGATCCCAATTATACAATTGAAACATTTAACTGCACTCTTTTTTATTTCACTTTTACTTTTAGTATATGCTTCAGTCTAGATATGTTCTACTGAGTACCTTCCAGCTACATAACCCTCTCTTCTGGTTTTTCTTATCTACCGTTACACTCATCTATTCCTAATTTCAGTATTGCATTATTTTTGGATCTCGAATTTTCACTCATTGCTTTTCTATATATTTTAGTTCACTGGAGAATGTATCTGTCTTTTTATCTTTTTCTTAAACCCATTGATTGTAGGTATTTTAAAATCCGTGTCTGACAACTTAAATATTGTGATCACCTATGGTCTGTTTCTATTTTGTGTTTTCTTTTTTTCTTTTCTCTTGCCTTTTAGTCATTTGGTCCAGTTTCCTGGCATACTTATTAATTTAAATGCCACATATTATCCGTGAAAACCAATATGGGGCTTTGGAAGATTTTATCTTCCTCCAGAGTGGACCTGATATTTTTCTGGCAGGCGGAGGGCGTATAGGCAGATCACCTTAATGTAAGCAGCAATTGCTTTGATTTTAGGCTTTGTGAGACACATTTATTTTCTGTTTGCCCTTGCCCTTAAGGAATATCTCTTGAAGGGGTGGTGCTCGAGTGAAATTCTGGGACATTTGTAATAGCTTCACCCCTCCAGCAGGCCCAACTCCAATTTTAGTCTCTACAGTACCATGAGACTGCCAAAATTTCTGTTCAGCCTTTTAGCCTCTTAGTGTAGATGCTTTTTACTTGGTTTCTTGGCCTCTAGCACCATCTACTCTCCAATCCCCTGTGCACAACTCAAGAACTGACAGATACCTCAATGGTAAACATTTTGAACTCACTTCTCTGTGGCTTTATTTCCTCCAGGATCTTGGTACTGCAAATCCTCATCACTTGGTACCCCTGAATTCTTTTTTTTTTTTTTTGCACCCTAGAAAGCTTTAGTCCACTGATCTTTATCCAGCCTCTATGCCCTGTAATGTGAATTGGCCAATGACTCCAAAGGGTAATAAAAAATAAAACATGCACCCCAAATAAAACAAAATAAAAGTCTTTCTAGGATCGTTTATCCTTCAGTCGTAGGCTGATTTAAACGTTCGCCAGACTTCAATGCATGTTAATACATTTCTGTGCCATTCCGTAATTTTCTTTAGACATTTTGGTAGCTTAGCTGACACAACTTTCCCTTTTAAGAATTGTTTTAGTTGTAGAAAGTTTTAGAGAATGTCAGATATATGCAAAATTAGAAAGAATTGTATAACGAACTGACATGTATCCATCACCTAGTTCCAACAATTAAATGCTCAAAAGCAACTTTATCTATATCCTCAAACACACATCCACATTTGTGGTTGTCAGAACCTGGGAGAGGGTGCTAATGGCATCTAGTGAGTAGAGGCCAGGGATGCTGCTAAACATCCTCCAAAAGTCAATAGTGCAGTGGTTGAGAAACCTTGATCTAATTAAATCCTTTTGTCTTGTATATGAGGAGTTTAAGACTCACAGATGTGAGGGGTCCTGTTTGAATTCAGTGAGTACCAGAATGAAGGCAATAAGGGAAGATGTAGCCTTTTCCACTGCAGTGCCCTAACTCCTTCACAGATGTTCATTTAAAACCAGCCACTCCCTATATATATATATATATATATATATATATATATATATATATATATATATATCAGACAACTGCACAGGGCACTTTTTCACTGAAAGATGGCAGCAATAGCTTCTTTCCTAGTAAATCTGCTTATTCAGCTTTTTAGCTGATGAGTAAGATCAGCTAAAATGTGGGTGGTACTGTAAAGCTTCACTAAATTAGAATGGCCTGTGAGCAGCAAATACTTTGGGTTTTCTGCAAAATATTAAATGTGAACTACACAGACGTTTAGAAAAAGAAGTTTATTTCAGGGTCATCCCATTCCACCTTTCATCCATCATCGTCATCTAGACGGGCTCTGCTCGGACAATTTCAGGGAGGGGAAGCATAAGACACTCAGATGCAGGTTTATAATGGTGATTGCTATAAATGTAAGGTATAATAGAAATTGCAGCTGTAATTATGGTGACCATAAGGCAACAATTGAATTTGTGTTCATAAATCAATCAGGAAAGAGTTTGTCAAACAAAACAATGTGGGTTTTGTTGAGAAAGTGATTCTAAGAGGGTGCAGAGGAAGAAGGAGATTAGAAAGTGCTTTTGCATGACAGGTGATACAATGAACCTTTCCAAGCCCTCAAAGGAGTCTGTGCCTCCCAGGACAAAAGAGCCAACCCATTGTGGGGACCTACATTCCTGGATCAGAACTGTCACTTCTGCAGGGGAAACTGTAGGGAGAATTTCTAGATTTAGTCCTGATGGGTGACTTAACTGCTGAATTAACAAATGGTTGTAACAGGGAGAAGCAAAACCTAAAAAAATTCTGGGGAGAAATCAAGCTGATAAGATCTCTGTGATTTTTCCTATTCTCTATGTGGCACAGGAAGAGAAGAAGAAAAGAGTCTTTACTCAGATTGACATTTTGACATTTACTCAGAGATAAAGAAATCATGAAAATTAAGACAAAAATGTGAATTCTGATTTTTAAAACTGTACCATTAATTTCCAAAAGTGGTCTTTTGCGTTAGAATTGATATTTTATCTTACTCCCACTTCCTCTCCCCAATCTGACTTCCACCCCGTTTCCCCTCAGCCTTCCCCACTCCAGTTAATGGATTAGCACCTACCCAGAAAGCTTAACAGAGGGAGAGATGCTTAAGCCGTACACCTAGAGGTTATTCTTGACTCCTGGTCGACCAGGTCTTCTCACAGCCAACCCAATGACGTATCATCTGGATTCTATATCCTAAAATCATCTCAGCTGTGGACACTAGAAACATCTTCACTGCGATTGTCCAGGTGCAGGCCACCATAGTCTCTTATTTGGAAATCTGCAACCACTTTTTCTGGTTACCCAACTCTTGAGCGATCTGTTCTCTACACAGCAGAAGAGGTTTTCATTTGTTTTAAACAGAAATCAAATGGTATCAGTTTTCTTCCTCAATATGGCCAAATATTCCATCAAGAAATAACAATGATGATGATGATGATGATGATGATGATGATGATGATAATAATAATACCTTAAATTTATGTACCATTATCAGTTGGTCCTAAAATGACACTGGGAGGTAGTTTTGATTAATCTTTATTCTATGAATAAGGATATTGATGTTCAGCAAGGTTAAGTAACTTGTCCAAGAATGCAAAACCAGGGAGCGTCTGAACTGTGATTCAGGTCTTCTTGAGTTCCAAGTTCAAGGTTGAGTTCAAGGCTGCTCTTGCTTCTTATGTTTGGGAAAAGGCAAGTCCTCTTCTCTTCACAAGGAAATGCTTTTCGTGTTTTCCATAGCTGACTTTTCGTTCCCATAAGCAAAAAGGAGAATCCTACTTCTTATATTTTAGTACTTCGAAAATAAACTGAGTGTTGTAGTAAAATTTTCAACAGTTCTGCATCATTATTTAAGAAAATAACAGAAGAAACAAGACAACTAATTATTGGCATTTCTGAGGCTAAGCTTAAATGGTTCTTTCCTACAATGAAACCTAATCCTAATTGTTCTTCAACAAATGAGGTTTAACAAAGGATATATCAGCCTAATAAAGTGGACTTTGAAATACTTCAGTTTGTTTTTCACTTAAATTTAGGATTTTGTTATGAGGACAATTTTGTTTTGAATGGTATTTTGCATTTCACAGTCAATTAAATTCAGTACAATGTATTCAGTACATAGATGGGCAGGGCAGGCTGCAGAGCAAAAGAAGCCAATATCCAATGATAAGACCAGATTTGGGCCCAAAGACCCACGTTTACTGCCCACTAACTGCAGGAAAGCACGTGAGGTACCTCGGTGACACTCATTGGAATGATGGAGGCTAATTCCACCCTCGCAAGGTTGTCGTGATGTTGAATGAACATATGCTACAAGGCCTACCTTTCTGCCCAGGTCACGGGAAGATTTCAAAAGAATTGGTTGTACCGGAAGTGTGACAGAAGCAAGGCGAAGCTGTAGAACCTGGAGGAGGTCACCCTAAAGGGCTGAACTGGGAAAGAGTTCCTGGAGGAGCTTACATTTAAGTTGGCCTTGAAAGAAAGGGTGGAATAGTGATAACAAAATTCCAGTAAATGGATTACAATAAGGGCAGAAAGCTGTAGCTCTGATCCAGGAAACACTAATGGTGGGAATTAGCTTCCTATGAAAGGTTAACGGAGAGAGAGAGAAATTAATAGGACGATTAGACTGATATATTTAACTTCAATCAAACTTAAAAAAAACGTCACCCACTGTTAAGATACATCATTATTTTATGCTCCATTCAGAAAGAAAAAATCCCAACTAACTAACCACAGTGACATAGATTAGTTATTTTCATTGAAAGAGCTTTTTTTCTTTTTAAAGAATTAGATATCATATATCATTCTCATGTGTAACAAGAAAGCAAAGCAAAGCAAAACACGTCGGTTGAAGAACGCCGAAAGCATTGTCGCTTTTAGCATCCCGAGGCTCACGTCCATTAGGTAGGATGCTGCTCTGCTGAATCTCTGGCGTTTCCTCCAAGCCGCAGACCCCCGTTCTGCATTGGGACGTGTGTCCTCAGGCGGTGGCAACCACAGCGCCACCCACCGCCACATGGCTGCCAGAGATGAAAAGATACAAACTGATTTCAGAGATGGAAAAATGTGCTTTTCAGAAACTCTGTGGACGTTGGTGGCTGTGAAAGGCCTTGAAGGTATATTACTCCTGGAGTCTGTCCTTTAACCTGTAGCCGATCGAGAAACACACATGCTTTTGAATCACGTCCGTGCTCTGGGCGATTCACTCTGCCGGCAGGATATGGAGGGGTGGGAGAGTGGTGACAGGTGAAGGGGGTCTCAGCCACAGGAACAGCTAAGATGATAGAAGGAAGACAGAAGATTTGTGTGAGAATACCACGCTACCGAGCCGGTTTATATACCTGCCTTCGTTATTTATACATAAAATCTAGTCTTTTTAAATTAGATTTTTTCCCCCCAACAATCGTGTATCTGGGCCCTAAAACAAGAATGAGAAGATCTATAAAAGGAATCTGGAAAGCTTCAGTTACCCAGACTGGCAACAAATTGTTTCCACTTTTTGAGTTGTTAAGTGCGTGCTGGGCCCCGAGCTAAGAACGGAATATGCAAAGATGGGTATGACTCAACCCCAGGAACCCAGAATCTTCTAGTGCGTAGAGAGAAAACCAGAGTTAGAATGCCACCTGACGAATTCTGGGTGGAGTGATGCAGGGGAGGAATTCTGAGCACTGAGGAGACAGCGTTTCATGCCTCACAAGCCTGTGGTGGCTCTGAGTGGGCCACAGAACTGCTCCTGAGATCACGATACATGGAAGCAGAAGCAGGGGCAAGGTGGCGTGGGCTTCCTGCTCAGCATTCAAATCTGTCAGTGGGTAGCTGTGTTTCTCGGTGCCTTCAGGGCCGGGTATGCATGCAGGTCCCTAGTCAAGCAGTCCCATGGGAGACACTCAAGACCCTCCCATCACTGTGTGTCCTCTCTCCTTACGAGGGCTCGGGGAGTTCCGCAGCACCCTGTGGCCTCGGACACTGGTTCTTCCCTTCCCTAAGAATGGACCCAGTTGGGGACAGGGCTCCTCCCCTCACCAGCGCCCCACTGCTCTCAGAATGCGCATTCCCCATGAAGGTAGAACATCTAGGATGTGCTCTTATGGGACCAATGTGTCTCTGCCTTGAGGGAAAAAATGTGCCTCTTGTATGATATTTCCTCTGTTTCAGTGAGGGAGTGGACCCCATTTTCTGCTAGATCAACATGCATAACTTGAACCCAGAAAACATTTCCAGGAAGAGAATATGGCAATAAATGTAAATTCTGCTTTCTTGAATCGTTATGCCAGTGATAGGTATGGTTCTTTGTAGGGCCCGTCTGAGGGGAACCCCAGACTGGACATAAAGATACTGCTTAAGGCTAAAGTCCTGTCAATTACCGGGAACAGCTCTACAATATATATATATATATATATATATATATATATATATATATATATATATATATATATATATATATATATATAATGCCAAGACAGAACGTGTAAAAACTGAGAATAAAATCTGCCTCAATTCAGTACCCTGCTGATGCCTAGATATCAGTGAAGGCCATAAATCTCTTTGGTGGAGTTATTATCCACAGGTTTATGATGTTTTAGATTTAAATCTTTTTATATTTAATGCTGAAGAGGTTTTCTAGCTGAGGGCAAGTCCAACTGTGGGAATAAACAAATGGCAACATGCAGAATGGCTCAGTGAAAAATGACGGGAGAAGTCTATTTCTTCCTCACGCAGAGTTCAGAATGAGTGTTTATCACTGGCAAGCAGCAATCAGCGACCCAGGCTCCCTCCTCCTTAGCTGCCTCCAGATGTACCCTGCTCATTTCCAAGAACCCCGCCAGCAGACGAAAGGCGTCGAGGACAATGCGTGGGTGGTTGCTGGGGGCAGGCTTGAAGAAAGCCTGTCAGTTCTGCTCCTAGTTCATATGCTAGAATTCAGTCACCTGTGTACATTTGGCAGAAAGAGACTTTGGGGTGTAGACTACTGTGTTCAAGAAGAGGGAATATGTTACAGATTAGGGGACATTAGCCAGTCTCTGCCATCACCTATCCTTCTGTTCACCAAATGCAGTGCGTCCCGCTGTTCTTCCCACACAGAAAATACACTTGACCTCCTTACCGAGGGAGGACGCTAAAGTTCCACGTGGTCACCACATCCAACTGTGATCACCGCGTGATGCACAGGCCTTTCCATTAGTCCTAGGTGACCCTGTGAAAGTTTACCTGTGAGTAAAGCAATTGGCCCTAAATGATGGAGCATAGAAAGGACATCAGCAAAACTCCCATTCAGAAAAAGAAGGCACCGTCTTCTGCTGGTCCATAGGAATGGTGGACCCTACTGGGCGGGCACCTACCTAACTTGGCCACCTACCTAACTTGCAGCTTTTTGGAATAAGCCCTGATTCTGCCCTATGGACCTGGATGGTTCCAGCCTCCGAAAGGTTCCTTCTTATGTTTTCTTCTTCCTCTTCTGAAATGGGCGTTGAAGAGCTCACTTTCCTTGGGAGATGCAGGACTTACATAACTCATGATCTGCTTGTGTGACATTGGTTTCTTAAGGATTGTTTTAAGGTTTAAACTGTCAAAGACTTTTTAAGTCCAGGATCATGTTTTTGTTGTTGTTGTTGTTTGTTTGTTTGTTTAACAATACAAGTCTCTCTCAAAAATTGTAGGCTTCTGATCTATTTGCATTAGTAAATCTCATGTATGGGTAACAATACCCAAATCTTTTAGCAGTCATTCAATTTTTTTATCAGTTTATTGTGAAAATTTTCAAATATAAAGGAACAGTGAAAGAATTTGACAGTGAACACGTAGTCCAGTTATACCTACTACCTACATCCTATTATTAGCATTTATCATGTTTTTTTTATCACATCCATTTCTTATCCTTCTTTCTTTAACTATTTTTTATTTCACACATTTCAAAGTTCATTGAGTATTTGTTACACTTTCTTCTTAAACAGTTCAGAAATACATGCTCCTGTGTAATCCAATACACTATTTAAATATAGAACCTGTCTTTCATACTCTTTTTTTACTTTAATTTCATAATGACCTCCAGGAGGAATATGAGTTATTACTTTACTTATGACCTGGGAACAGTGAAAGATGAGTGTGGACTGGAGTATGAGGAGAACTGATTTTCTCTTGTTTGGTAACTTAGTCAGGCAAGGGAAGCTCCATAGAGCAGAACATTCTGGTTCAGCAGGCAAAGAGGGTCAGATTTGATGTATGAGGTGAGCTTTTTATAGAGAACTTATCCTTTGGTCCACCATTTTATTTCTGTTTTTTTTCTTTTTCCTATCTTTCTGTCATTACTTGAAACTTTTCTTAGAATTCTACTTTAATTTGTAGTTCATTTTAATGCATCTCTTCTTATAAAATTTTAAGCAAGTTCTCTCGGTGTTATGTTATATGTACCTAATTTATTATCAGCAGTCTACTGATGATGATATTTTACCAGTTCATGTAAACTGTAGAAACTTTGGCTCACTTTAAATTCCTTCCCATTTCTCATTTATGCTAAAATATCTTTAATATTTTTCTGCATACTTTGATAATCATTTCAAACGATGCTATAATTTTGCTTCGAACATGGCACACAATTTATAAAATGCAAGAGGAGAAGGGAAGTATATGGTACTTACCCACATTTACTCTTTCCATTGTTCTTTATTTCTTCTTGATGCTCTTAGATTCCTTTCTTTGCCATTTTCTCTGTTTCAAAAACTTCCTTTAGCCATTTCTTTTAGGGTGGTGTGCAGGTGACACATTTTCTTAGCTTTTCTTTATCTCAGAATGTCTTGGTTTTTCTTTCATGCCTGAAGGATATTTTTCCTGAATAAATAATTTGGGTTTGATAGTTCTTTCTTTCAGCAATTGCAGATTAATTTAGAGCCACTTCTTTCTGGTTATTTCAGATAGAAATCCACTGCCATTCAAATTGTTTTTTCCCTGTAGGTAACGTGTCATCTCTCTCACTGCTTTTAAGATTTTTTTTTGTCTTCAGTTTTTAAAAGGTAGACTATAATGGGTCTTGATGTACCCTTCTTTGAATTTATCCTTATAAGGATTCACCAATTTTCTTAACTCTAGGTTTTAAAAATTTGGAAAACTTTTACTCATGATTTCTTTGAACATTTTTTCAATCCCACCCTCTTTCTCCTCTTCTTGTGATTCTGTTGAAACAAATATTAGGTGCTTTGTTACAGCCAAAGACTTTATTAATTTTATTTTAATCCACTTTCTCTCTGTTATTCAGAGTGGGTGATTTCTATCGTTCTACCTTATAATTCACGGACTCTCTCCTCTGTCCTTTTTACTCTACTGTTGGGTCCATCATTTGAGTTTTTGTTTTGTTTTGTTTTTCCATTTTAGTTATTGTATTATTCAGTTCTAAATTTTCTACTTAATTTTTTATATCTTACATTTATTTGCTGAGTTTTTTTTTTATTTGTTCCAAGTGTGTCTGTGACTGTTCACTAAAGCATTTTTTTTTTTATGAAGGCTACTTGGAAATCCTTGTGAGATAATTCTAACATCTGTGCAATTTTGGTGTTATCGTCTGTTGATTGTCTTTTCTCATTCAAATTGAGATTTTTCTTGTTCTTATTGTGCCAAGTAATTTCTGACTGTATCTCGGGCATCCTAGGTATTATGTTCTGAGACTCTCGATCTTATTGAAACTATTAAATCTTCCGTTACAGTGAAGGAAGGGCATTCTCCCTTTGTTTCTGCTGGATCTGGTCTTCATTTGACTGTGATATAAATGAGAAATTTTTATTGTGCTAAGCCGTTGAGATTTCGAGATTATAACAGCAGGTACTATTAATTAGCCTAATAATTTAGGGAACACATAAATTCTATGCAGATCACTGACTCATTTCTTCATTTTGTTTTATTTATGGGCACAATATAATGTGTCAGTGAGAGATGCAGGGATGTGGGTGGGGAAATTTGGAATGAGGGACCAGCAGCTGTTCCCTGCGCTTGTTCAAGGGTATGTACTAAATTAACATTTCCATACTGGGCCATCAAGCTCAACGTGGTGACGTCTCTGACAGCCTACCTACTCCCAAGAAATAGCCATCTTTAACTGTGCACATTTAATGGTGAACATTCGCCTTCTGAAATATTTTTCTGTCCTTGGGCTCCGTGTGGCAGTCCTTGTGGTCTAAAAAGAGAGTGCTCCATCCTAGCGTTCAGGAATGTTCTCTCTTCACTGTAGGATCCAGCCTGCTGTTTGTAATCCACTCCGGAATCTGTGTACGGCAGGTGTCGCTTACACGGGGAGCATGTCATGAAGAGCAATCGCACTGCTGTGGCACATGGAGCAGGTGGAGACTGTAAATGACACAATCTGCTTCTCTCTTCCACACTGAGACACAGATCCTGGTTTCAGAAGGCACCCGAGCCTTCCCCTCTGCTAACGACATTTTCCTCCTATCTCTGGTTAAAGGGATACAGGAATGTGACTGCCCCATCCCCTCTACCCAAGCTGGGGTCCAACTAGAAGGGACCTTTAAGACCTCGAAGATCTATTCTTCTGAGTAGGATCAAAAAGATATATATGTGAAGCGCTTAGCTCTGTTCCTGGTATATCGTTGGTGCGCAGGAAACGTTAGTTTTCTTCCTTTTCCTTTCCCACCCACTCCACGTCGTCCAGGGACACCTTTCCTGTGCCCCAATTGCCTCAGTCCATTTCTGGATGTACAGAAAGAAGGCAATAAAATGGACATGGCACTCGACTTGTCATCAGAAGTACAGATCTGCTTCGCAGCTGGTGCAGCTGATTAAACTAGGAATCTCTTTAAACCTCAGTGTCCTTGTATGGAAAACGTTGGTAATAGCTTCCACAGAAAGCTTTGTGACATGCAAAACCTAGCACAAATATAAGATATTTTGGTAAGCATCCAAAATGCTTTTTTTTTTTTTTTTTTTTAGATTGCCCTGTTATTCTATACTTCTAGGTTTCTTGTGCTATCTGCATCTTCCCCAGACCCACTAAGCAACTGTGTTTTGTACACAGGGGTGATGCTTTATCCTGCTGTCCATCTGTGCCTCTGGACTCACATCATCTTTCTTTGCTCATGCCGTGAGTGCTTCGGTTTCAGTGTATGCTACTTTAAAACATCCCCATCAGAGCAGAGCACAAGGAGGACATCCTTATCATTCTGTAACATTTTCTTTTTTGCACACCGTCTTAATTCATCCACAGATCCTGATGTGATTTCTACATCTTTGCTAAGGTTTAGTGAAATCTCACTCCAGTTTAATGCTGGCCATTCTACAAAATAGAAAAGTCTTAAAAGTAAAAGTTAACGTAGCTCGCATACATAAAATATAACATACAGGTAAAAATAACTGAGATATTATTGCCGGGGAAGTCATCTCTTTGAATTTTTTGACTTTACTTAAAAAAAAACCTAACCACTTTGATGTTTTTTAAAAGTGAATTCAATTCTGTTAAGGTGTAACGTCCCTATTGTCTCACTCACACATTAACTGAGTTTTGTACATTTGAGAATATGTTTTCTTACAGTCAGAGGCTTTTGAACCTCTGCTTCGTTTCACAGCTGTCTACACTCAAGGCTGTGTTTTTGGACATCTACCTCTAATCTTTCTGCCTTCTGCCTCTTTGGAACCAACTCAAGTTCTCCTCCAAAGTTCTATGAGAGCTCACTTGGGGGACACAGTATACCTTTCCAAGGAAGAATACTGAATTTTGAAAAGGGAGTAAAATAACATTATGGAAATCTTTTGTTCCAATTCTGTTCTGACTCATTAATTCTCCGTGATACCTCCGTGATCCAAATCCTCTCCATCCCTTCAAATAGGCTTGGCTTCCTTTAGTTGATTTGGGTCCCCTGTACATTTTCTCTGCTGTCTAGAGAGGTTTCCTCCGTCCTTGGACTTGGACACCAAGCTAGCTCATGTTCAACTTTTGCTGCTGCTTTTTTTTTTTTCCAACCTCACTTGGGTCTCCTGAGCTAAATGGATCCTGAACAATTTATCTCATGTCTTACTGCAGCTGTTACCACTTTGCTCCAAAAATGTTTTCCTCATATTCGATTACTTTGTCACTCAGGCTTATCGTTATGTTGACATATTATTCACTCCTGTGTCTCATTAATGTAACATTTTGACATGCTGCACAAAATAGCAAACACATTTGAATTCTTGAAGTGGCAGTCCTGTATTGGAAAAAAAAAAGTTTATTTGTAAATTTGTCACTCTAATTGAACACTTCGCAAATCTATTCTACCATCATTTCATTTCTCTTGATTCTGTCGAAGAAGCAAAGAATGGTCATTTTCTGGGGACTAGTAAAATTATTTTATGTAATGATAGATATTCCAGAAAGAAATACATTTATTTATCTCTGTTTTCTTCCTTTACTTTCTTTATCTGCTTTTCAAACACTTTGTTAGGTTGCTGACAGTATATGCCATGAAATTTATCAGGATTTATTTTTAAATTTCTTTAGCCAAGGAGGCTTTAATCTCCCCACTTTGAAAATATTCCCACGTTCTCTTAAGCTCTTATATCCCATAACTACCCTTAATTTTAGCTTTCCTAGTTTCATCCTGCTGTTTCTGTTTACAAACTGAAGGGATTTTACCTTTGTTCATAGAATTTTAAAAATGGAGAAAAACTCAGAGAATGTCTGGTCCCTCTTCCCAGTTTTACTGGCACCAAAGTTCAAGGTGGTCGAGAGGACTCTCTGTTAGCACAAAACTGGTTTTAGCAGAACAGGAACCAAAGCCCTGGTCTTCAGAGTCCCAGCCCAGGTGTTTCAACCTCCAGGATATTTAAGAATATTGAGTATTTTCACTTGTTTTGTCTATGTCTGTGACTTTTCTTCTTAGAATGTGTCACTTGGTTATGCCTCAGGCTCAACAATACCCTAAAAGGTTTAATTCCCCTTTTCACTGATAAGACAGTTGGATAAAGACTGAGAGGGATATTCATTCATTTATTCATTCATTCACTCATTCATTCATTCATTCATTCATTATGTCTTCAAACCAGGAATGGTATTATATTCATCTTGGTCATTCTGAGTACTGGTCTTAATGCTTAGAATGTTCTTCTAAAATATTTATTGAAGAGATGAATCAATAAAAAAAATCTCCTGTCTTAACATCTCTGTGGGAACTATCAGGCATGTAAAAAAGGGAAAAAGATTTTCAGCAATCACTGAAAATGTAATCTTGAAGCTGAAAGCATGGGTGGAAAGTAACAACGTAAGAAACTATGTTTAATTGCCAGGATGAGAGCACTATAAAAATTCCGAAATGAAAGACTAATAAAGCTAGAGTCTATAAAAATATGAGGAGTATGGATAAACATCAATATACATTGTGCAAAATAGGGCTATGTCTTCAGTTTGAAGGGCATCTCTTCTTGAAAAATGTAAAAAGAAAAAATAAAGGAAAAAAATCACTAGGCATGGAGAAAAGAGAGAAAAACCTGTAACCTAGAAACGAGAGAGAGAGAGAGAGAAATTACTTGATTAATTTAAGCAAATTCATGAATGACAGATTTGTAGTGTCTTATTCATAGTTTAAAAGTGTGAATTACCTGATTATGTGGGTTTTAGGAGCATCTTGTGAGTGTTCCGCAGGGCCTTCGTCTTACTGTTGAGACCTACTAAGTATAACGAATAACTTTCCCAATTAATACATTTACTACAAGCTAGGTTTTCATTAATATTTAGAAGTGAATTTTGAAGGGGCAAATGTATTTCTTTGCTATTGATTCAAATCATAAGTTAACTACTTAACTCAGTAAGTAGTTGAGGCATTTTGGTCACAGATAAGCCATCTCCTTAGAGAAGACTGAATTTTGAGTAGATTCAGTTGTGAGGTTTGCCCACCCTTGGGGTCTGGGGCTTCGGCTTATTCCTGAAGGTGGTAACCCCCAACTCCCCCCGACCCCCTGACCCCTCTCCCATGCACACACCCTCTATGGACTTTGAGTTTCCGATTCCATTTGAAAAATAAAAATTCTCTCCCAGGGCTTTGTCCTCCCTTGGAACAGAGGAAGGGTGTTGGGCTGAAGTCAGAAGCCTGGGCTTGGATTCTGGCTGTACACCAGGAACAATGAAATTAAACAGTTTCCACATCTGCTAAATTAGAACTGTGTTCTGAGGCTACTTGCTCTCAAGATGTGTGTCTTAGCTAAGGCTCTTTGGCTGTAAGCACCAGAATTCATTGAAAGGTAGACTTGAAATCTAAAAAGAAGTTGCATAAGCAGGTTTCAGAAAGGAGAGCACCTAGGAAGGGTGGAGATTCAGAAAAGTGGGATAGAACAGCCCCTCCCACTCAGGATGTGTTCACGAGGACGCATGTAGCTCCCTGGCAGACCGTTTGAGGTTCAGCTTCTGAGACCAAGCATTTGGTACTCATTCCTACACTAGGACCAGCCTCCTGACCTGTTTAGGTTTAGCCAATGCTCTCTTCCTAGAAGCTGAATTTCAGGAAAAACAACCAGGAGACAAAGGTTAACGAGCTGTGCCCCCAAGGATGTCAAGGCTGCAGATTTCAAGGACCAGGTCCAATCTCATCTCTCAGTGATTCTAACATATCCTTTCTTCCCTGGGATACACACATTTTTGCTAGAAACAGTAATCAGATTTTGCTTTAGAGAACATTTTTCCTGCATCTGATATGGGGTTTAGTGGTGTTTTAATAATCTATTATGCCAAAAAGCCACCTAAAAATTTACTAGCTGGCTGAAGAAAAAAGCCATGATGTGGCCCATGAGTCTTTGGGTCAGGACTTTGGGCAGGGCTCACTGGGGGTGGCTTTCTTTGCTCTACATGGTGTCGCTGGGACTGGGTCACCCACAATGCCCTTACCCACATGGCTGGCAGCTGGTGCTGCTCATAAGCCAGGGAGCCCCAAACCACACCTAGGCTTCTCTTCGTCCCCTCCTGGGCCTGTGTGCTCACTCCTTTACACAAATTTCCATCTCAGGCCCTTTTAGGGAACTCGATGTAAGTCCTTGGACCTCCTACACATAACACGAGTGGGACTAGATTGCGTATCAAGGCCTTTCAGGCTGGCTTGGGCAAGCGACCCTATCCCATTCCCCTCTCTCTTTCTTCTCACGTTAAGGGGCAGTTTTCTCTAGATGCTGAAATCTAGAACATTGAGGGGCAGTAGAAGTTCATCATCTTTCAGATCGCACAGATCTAAATTTCCCCTTGGCCTTGGGGCCTTGGACCTGCTCCTTCATTGGGGACCCAAGTCCCCATTTCTTCATCAGGAAAATGGGGATATCTGTGTCCATCTCAGGTGACTGTTATGAGAATTAATTGCAGTAAAACATGTGAAGCACTAAGAGAGGGCCTGGTACAGAAAAGGTGCTTAATGAATATCATTTTCTTTTTTCTTCTTTTGTTCAAAGGTTCCATTCTTCTGGGACCTTATTTCATTCTCCATGGGGTGGACAAGGGCAAAATCCAAGTTCAGAGTATTTTCTTGGGACTGGCTTGGCAAGTGATCTTGCTTCAACGACGTCCTTGGGGAAGACAGTGATTTGGCGTGAAGTGTTAACGCTTGAAACTCGATCCTGATGTGATGGTCGGGTCCCGAGGCCCATGATTTCTTAGTATTTAAAGAAATAAAAATTATGTCATTTCAGCTGTTCCCCTCCCCTTAAGGTCAGAATTCAATATAGAAAAATAGAGGAGAAAAGGGATTTCCATCTTTTTCAGATTTACTAAAAGAAACACACATCGACCAACTCCATTCCTGCCTCAATTTAGGATTAAAGTCAAACGCTATTCAGACTCCAAGTTAGAACTTTATTGAACGAGCTACCTATTTGCTCCCAAGTCAATAAAAGCTCAAGACTAAACTTCGGAAATGAAAACGAAAATTTGTTCACTTATTTACTACCAGCCTCTCCGCTTTTATATCTCCTTACTGAAAAGCTCTGCTAAATTATTACATTTTTAACGTTTTACCAATAAAAACTGAGCATGACTTCTTTCTTCTAGCAGGTAGCAGGCTACACTTACATTTAAGTGGGAGTTTGGACCACGTGGCACCCTGGCTGAATCATCTGATTCTGTTAGCATGTAAGGATGGCCTTTGAAAGCCGTTTTCTAGAATCCGTCCCTTGGAGTAGTCACTGCTCTGTTACTCACGTGGCTTGCCTGACAATTTCAGTTCCCTTTCTTCATTAGAGGGCCACAAACCCTGATTGTTCAAGTAATTTTACAGTGAGACCAGCGTGGAAACTCACAAGAGTATTCCAGGATCATTTGTTAAGATCCACATCTCACAGACCAGATAGAAATGAGAACCAGCTACCAAAGAATTTACTTTTATTTGCATTCATTGCCAACCTGCTCAGCAAGTTAGGTAGCAGGCAACGATAGAGATCTAAGAAATAACTTAATAAGCTGCAGAGAAGTCACTGATGCTGACACATTTTTCCTGTAATTTACATTCTTCTACTGTTATTTAAGGGTCCTCATGCTCCTTAACTGTCTGCTTTACTTTAAAGGCTAAGTTTAGAAAAATAAAAGGATGCTGTATATATTTAGCCTCATTAATAATCAAAGAGATACTAATTAAAATAACTGCAGTACTTCCGCCCATTAACTTAGCAAATTTAAATTATAAGAGAAGAGTTTGAAGAAGCAAACACCAAGAAACACTCCAACACAGGTATAAGTGAGGGCAACCATTGCAGAGGGCAGTTTGGCATTCTGTATCACATGCTTTAACCTTTGACCCAGTCCTACTTCAAATAATTAACCTTAAAGAAATAATCGGACATGCTCAAGAATCTCTTGGCAAAGATGTTCTTGAAAGCACAATCTTTTACAATAAAAACTGGAAAGAGAAGACCAACACCAAGAAATTAGTTCAATAAACTAACAAAACCATCCAATGAAACACTAGACAGCTGCCAAAATGATTTTTCAGAACAAGAGATTAAAAAAATCATCATTACAAGAAGAAAATTACATAAGGGCACAGTAAGGTGGCCATTTCATTTAAAGTAAACAAAAACACACATGTAAATAGATATTTCTATGTGAGTATATATATCTTTACATATATACACACATATATGTATATACTTACATGTGTATATGTGTATATTTATATGAGCGTAACACATTTTCTCTTTCCTAGATCACTGTCACTAAACTGATTCTCTTGCTTCCACTCTGTGTCACTCCAGTTAAAACAGTACGAGTGACCTTTTAACTGTATCATGACACTGTTTTGACTTGAACTTCTAATGCCTTCTTTCTACATTTAGAATAAAGCTAAACTAACACCTTCAAGGCTATGTGGGGTGTGACTCCTTTCTATCTTTCTGGACTCATCCCTTTAACTCACTGATTCTCTCTGTTTCTCCATGAGCAATAAATAACGTTCTATGCAAAACTGCTCTGAGAATTTGGGTGAAGTTTCAAGCCCTAGGCATAGTGTTCTTCAAGTGTGCCAACTTAGAGTTGAGTAAGAATATTAGACAACTAAGATGGCAATTCGCTCAGTTCCTCTCCTCTGTCACCAAAGAGCCAGAGATGACCTGCAGTGGCACTGGGATGGGGGTGGAGGAAGAAGAACAGAGGCCAGAAAAGAAAGCTCACAGTCTCTATTCTCGTCTCGTTCCTCTGATGCAGCAGGAAATCTCAGTGGGATTCTTTGAATCAGGTTTTACAGATCTCATGGGTCTGCTCTGAATATGAAGCCTGGTGGGGGCTCACTACTATAACCATTCGACCCTAGGTCAAATCTTATTTAGCTAAAGTTACTTCTGTTTCCTCGAGTTCTCTGACACTTTCAAGGCAACGGTGAAAATGAACAAGGCACCATTTTGTTTTTGTGTTCTAAGGTTCTGTTTGTTCCGTACTTGAGCTTCTTGTCCAAACAAAACCACCTCACCGAATATTTGCTAAGTAAGAAAAGTAGAAAAAAAAAAAGTTAGGAGATATGAATCTTTAATTTTCTTTTTTATTAAAAATTTCGTTATTTTCCTTATAAAAGCAACACCTGTTTGGTACAGAAATCTTAGAAAATAAGGGAAAAAATGACTTCCTATAATTTTATCAACAGGAGATACACAATCATATATAATTCCAGCTAAATATTTGTACTTATATATGAACATATACAGGTACAAATGACATATACATCTATATATAGTCATACAAACATACATACCAACATGTGTATAGAGAGAGCTAGATAGGATCATATGTATATATCAAAATAGAATCATGTGGACACATTATAGTGACTTCTAATTCACCAGGATACAACAATAATCTCTGTAGAGAAAATCCAGCCAGTTCCCACGATTCTAGGTCATCAGGCTGATTTTTCAGCCTCTCTGCAACTTTCTTATATTTTCCCAAAAAAGCCTTTCTCTGGTCTCCAATTGTAGTGAATAAGACATATAAAAGACAAAGGCCCAATCAGCATCAACAACCAGAGTGAATCTTTACTTTGATAAGCCAGAAGTTTAGTTATTGATTGAGCCAAATTGAATATGCCACCTGGTTTCCATCCTCTGCCATTTTGCTCTTGCTTCGCCTTCTGCCTGGACTGCCTTCCTAATCTATTTATTTATTTATTTATTGCATGTTAAAATCCTGCTTATTTTATCTCAAGTTCATCTCAAGTGACTCCTCTAGATGGTTGCCTTTTTTGGTTTGAATCCCATGCTTTTTCTCTCTTTTCTTAAAGGACTCACTGTCATCTGTCTGGCAACAGTGGTTTCTCTGTTTGCCTGACCTTCTCCCCAGTGGGGCAAGACCATCCCCACTGTTCCCCGGAGAGCATCATCAGCCTCACTGCAGGGAAGCAAGCCCCCATATTCCAGAGATTACCATTTTTAAAAAATGTATTTACATTATCTGTGTTGTCTACTGGAGATGAGAGGGACCATGAGAAAGGGTTACTGAAGATGGGGACAGAAGGAACCTTGAGATCTGCTCTACTGGGAGGGACTAGTCCCCACTGAATAGAGAACCAGAGAGCAACATGCTTCCTCTTAAAATCTTGGCAGGAAAAAAAAAAAAAACAGGGGAAACACAGCAGAGAGGCCACTAGCTGGAAATAAGTGAAGAAAGAGCTTTGCTGGCTAGCCAACCTCTGAGTGACTGAAAAAGGAAGACAGCCATCATTTGAAGTACCAGTTTACCAAGCACCTGTGATGTGTCTGCCCTCGTACTAAGTACTTAACATCTCTCACCTTATATAATCCTTAACAAATCATGTGGGTAATCATTCACCCCTTTTTAAAGATGAGGTAGCTAGAGCTCAGAAAGGACACCCCACCTTGCTACAGAGTGTGTGTGTGTGTGTGTGTGTGAGAGAGAGAGAGAGAGAGAGAGAGAGAGAGAGAGAGAGAGAGAGAGAGAACGAGAACGAGAGAGAATGTGGTGGTAGTTCTGCCCCGACACTTTATCAAGAATGCACTCAGCTGGACCCAGTCCAGTGACAACGGCTGTCAGGCATTTGGCCACTCCAGCAGGAACAGGCGCTCTGGCCATGAAGACAGGTGACATTGGAGTGTCATCGATATAGGCAGGTGCTGGCCCACACCTGAGCCAAGAGCCATCCATGGTGTGAAAAACCAAGGTGGGGAAAAGGCACAGTCCCAGGGAGCTTGCTGGGAAAAAGGATCAGGGGTAGGAGGGACTCTGGTTCTTGCTGCTATATTAAAAGATGGGGAGAACCTTTTAACTACCATGTGGCTTACTTTGGAACATAAGAGATAAAGATTCCAGTGGGGCCTCTCCACCCTTCACCACTTTGTGCTTATCATCACAGCTAGGAAGAGGGAAGCCCTGCTACTTTGAACTTGAACCCAGCCCAAAATTTTGATTTTTGGTTTGGAAAGTTATTAAAGAAAAGCTAAAGTGGGAAACCAGGAAACTACAGATTTGGTTCAGGAAAACGTATGAATAATTCTTACACTGTGAAATGGAACAGGGAGAGAAGATGAAACACAGGAGGCTAAATCATTGTGCCTATTAAAGCAGTTTTGAATCTTCCTTTGGTCAGCTGACATAAAAAGGATTTGTGATCCTGGAGCATGGATAAAAAGGAAAATGGGGGAAAGATCTTAGCAGACAGAGTAAAAGTGGGCCCCCAGACAGGGAAGAGGGACAGCTGGGACCTAGGGACAAAAATGCTACCAGCAAGAGTCTCTTTCTAATTGTGAAAGGTGATGGACTTAAGCAATACCATTTTCTGGTGTCATATTGAAGTTGTTTGTTTCTTGATTTTGTGCTTTTGTTGTTAGAAGCTATAAAGTCAAATGTGTGAAATAATACCTTGTTTATCCTAAAATAATTTTTTTCTCACCGAGGGCCAGAAACAATGAATTGCATTTGGTAATGGAGAGAGGAAAACCATAGTTTCACTATATTTCTCCTCAAACTAGATTTTCATTTAGTTTCAAGAAGCTTATAGAACCTCAAATCACCAAGAGAGTAGGGACCTTGCAGCCATCGGGATTGCATTTTTTTTAGTTACAAATATGAGAAAGTTCAATTAATTAATGACAAATAATCAGGAATGTGATTTTTTTTTTTTTTCTCATACGACTAAAAGGCTAGAGTCAGGGAGTCCAGGGCTGGTGTGGTGGCTCCACGATGCCATCAAGGGCCCGAGAGCTTTCTGTTCAGCCATCACTGGCACATGAATTTTGTCCCCGTGCATGTCTCCTGGTGAACACTAGGCGTCTGCTCCATTTTCAGCATCTTGCTTCCATTCCAGGAAGACAAAGGATAAAAAAAAAGAGCAAAAAACACACTATTAGTTGACTCAGTAGCTTTTGGGGAAATTTCCTCATTTTTTGCCTACGTCTCAGGGGCCTGGACTGTGTGATCTAGTCATTCCCAGCTTGAATAAAGTGGGCAAATGTAATTTATCTCTTTCAAATTTCCACACAAGATGGTTTTCAAGGAGAGAGAGAGAGGGCTGTGAGGCAGGCGGCCGGCAGTGTCTCTCAGGCGTCCGCCGTCATCCTCTGGGATGACGTGGTTTGTGCTCAGGTCCCAGGCGATGATGATCTTCATTTCCACTGGCGTTTCCTTCTCTGTTAGGACACGGTCGTCTGGGGTTATAACGGACTTTGCGTAAGGAACTGGGCGGATGGAAGGGTGACATCCTGGATTCCAGTATCTAACGTAAGAGGAGACTCAAACGTCCAATTTAGTTCGTTTGTTCCTTTTGTTCCTCAAATGCCCATTTTAAAAGCTGCTCGTCTGAGTGAGGAAACCTCAGCAGGATTCAGGCCAGTATCTTCCATCCTTACTCTGGGACCTGGACCTTGCAGGAGCATTTGCAATTATTTGTAGCCTGGAATACAGTTAAATCCCATGGACAATGAATTGTTCCCTCACTTGCTACTCAGATAACGTTTAATGTTTAATTATAACCTCAGAACCTCAAACAACACTGTGCAAATTCCCTGCTTCTGAGCAGCAGAATCTTGATGATGTTCTTTTGTTCTGGGATGTGCGTGTCGTTCGTCAAAAAGAAAGACGCATCACCTGTTTCCTCCAGCCTTTGAACAGCAAGTCTCTAGATAATTTATAGATAAAATGAAGCAAGTTGCTTATGCCCTCTGTCAAGATCAAAGCCTGTTTTGAGAAGGAATAAATCACCATTTTTTCCTAATGATTATCAGTCAACATATTACCCCGAACTTTCCTTAAACTATTGTGTCTCTTCTGTGAAAGGAAAACTTTGGAGTCAATAAGTTTGCATTGTGCTCCCTGCATTTCTCCTGCGTTAGGGAATTATTTGGCTTCCTAAGGGTTCTCAGGCAAGGCTGGCTGTTCCCAAGTCCAGCATCTTCTGAAAGCATTGAATTTGTAGCAACTTCAGAAAATCCCCCAGGGACTGGTGTCTACAGTGACACAAAGAGATGGATTCAAAAGAATCCTAATTCTTAGAGAGAACTCTGAAAGAGAGTCCCTCTGGGAGGGATGGGGAGCCGTGAGCCCCTGAGAGGCTCGAAGACAGT
Organism: Macroglossus sobrinus; assembly: GCA_004027375.1. Lineage (NCBI taxonomy): Eukaryota > Metazoa > Chordata > Mammalia > Chiroptera > Pteropodidae > Macroglossus > Macroglossus sobrinus. The sequence goes on along the minus strand of PVKZ01003716.1, from coordinate 32,702 downwards.
GCCAGGCACCTGTTTTCTGCCAGAGACCCTCGGAGACTCTCATGAATCTCTTGAATCCCCCATCAGGCGTTTGTATATTTCAGAGGAGTCAAAGGGTGATTCAAGCTCAGGTTAAAAGCCACTGCTCCATCTGCACCTTGCTCTTCTGACAGAGAGTGTGGCCACGTCTCCTCCACTGTGGGATCATTGGAGGTGCAATAAGGAGGAATGACTGAGAACCAGCAGTAGAAGATGGCATTAGGGAGACTGGGGCCCTTCCTGGCTCTGCTTTCAAAACTTTTTATCCTCAAAGCTAGAGATTTCACTCCCTTACACTCCCGTCCGGTCTTGGATGTGTGGGTCATGCCTGACACTTGTCTGCTCTGCCATTTCCTTTGGGGGTCTAGATCCAGGTGTAGGGCCAGATCTAAGAACAAGATCTAAGAACCAAGCTTTTGCCTTTCTCTTAGGCACAAATCCTTGACATACATTCTGTTTTCAGGCTTGAATCTCATCTTCTGCCCTTTTGAAATTTTGGACTCCTGTCCCTAAGATGTGAATACATCTTAGATTTTTTTTCTTACAGCCCACCTCTAGCCTCCCCATGCTGTTGGCCCTGATTACAAACTGATTACAGTTTCTATTGCTTCCAGACGACTCCAGGAGAAATTGTCAGCAATGAGCGATGGACTTCTCTTTGGTCCTCTGAGGTTCTTCAGGTTCAAGTTCATCAGTGAAATCTATGTCCTTCCAATTCCTTCTATCTTTCTATGTTTTCCTTTGTGAAACCTTATTTTCTTCAGATTCTATTAGATAAAGGTCATGTCTCCTGTCTTCAAGAAGTTTATACTCTGACAAAAAGAGAATTATAATGTGATATGCATCATAAGACTAAGATAAACAGTGAGGAGATTGATATATGAAATTCTCAGAGTGTGGGTGGTGGGGGAAGGATGAGCTTTGAGCCTAAGTGTCCAGGAAGCCAGGGGTTTGAGCAGGGACCTGACAGATATTTCTCACAGATAGCCATTTTCAACCTTGTACAGACCTTTGAGATGAAATCTGATGAAACAGGAGGAAAAAAATGGCTAAAAGGTCTTCGAGAGCTGTGGTGAAATCATCTCAGAGTTAAAAGTTAAGGCCACGGATTGTGGCCACATCATTGCAGTGGCCCAAACAGGACATCTATTTTTTTCTAAGCATCTTGATTATTTTATCTACAAAATGTCGTTGAAGAAAATATGACAGGATAATAATTCAGGTCTCTACCTGCTTTAAAATTATATAATTCTATGATCTACTCCGTCACTGTGGATAGAGACATACTTAGGTTTTTTCAAAGGAATGACATCTTTTTCTAGCAGAAGACAGAAATAACCCTTCTATGTCATCTAGAAATTGTAAAATTATTGGGAAACGCACGACGCACACACTGGAATTTTAAAGAACCTAACATTTCACATGTGTTGGAAGGAGTTCGTTATAATGATGGAGTCCAACCTCTACGGAGCAATTACTACGTCTCACATGGGTTGCCAAGTGCAAGGCACCCATGATATCATTTCATCCTTCATTAATTCAATGGATTAAGCACTTCTGTTGTTATTCCCATTTTATAGATGAAGAAACTAAGGCGCGGAGAGATTAAGTTAATTTACTAAGGAATCCCAGGTGGCCTTGCATTTCTGATTCCACAGCCTGGGCCTCCCATCACCACTGTGGCTCGTTTGTGCAGGGCAGTGAGATTTTTCATCAGTGGTTTATAATGTTTCTTAGGTCACACATGCTTTGGAAATCTGGTGCATTCCCATTCGGTAAACTTTTATCCGTAAAGACAAACACACACACACACACACACACACACGTGCACTTACACGTGTGCACATACAGATACATTTCAGAATCCCAGAAACGCTTCCGAGCTTGACTACATACACTGCTGTTCAAATGCTCCTCCTTAAAGCCACAGATAGCTGGAGAAGGCTGGAGCCCTAGTCAAGACTAGTCAAGGACATAGACACCCACCGCATCTGTCTTTCAGACGAGTGCAGGGTGCAGCTGCCGGTGGAGTTGGCTACTACAAGGACACCCCATGAGAATGAGTGGCTGACAGGTCCTCTATCAAGAGGCGAGGACATCAGGACACATTTTGTCCATGAAGACAAGGTCATCCTTCTCCAGTCACTCTTTATTTGCCACACAACTTCTTGGTTTGTCCTCAAATACAGTGCCCCCTCAGAAGTGACTTTGGGCCTTTCCAAACCGGTCCTAGAAAACTGCATTTTATCTGCCTACTCTGTCTTAGGTTAAGACTCAGAGTCATAGTCAACTGACTAATCACAAACACTTGAAGGGGAAAAATTCTCAAGCGAGTGCAAAAACTTTAACTCGGTTTCACTTTTCCACACACAAAAAAATACTTTTAGCAGCTTAGGTGGAAATATGGGTCATAGTAACAAATTTATCACTTCTTTGTTTCTCCTTTGTAATTATAAATTTTTGTTTCACCAGTGAAAGGTGAGGTCATTTGTCCACTAGGGGGAGACTTGCCCACGGTTATAACCTAGGCTTCAGGTCCCCTCGTTGGAGGTAAGAATGGAGACTTTTATTACACCTGCCACTCGTTTACCCCATTTCTTTTCTTGAGCAAGGCTTTTTAGGCTGATTAACAAAATTCTCCACTGAAATGTTTAACGATTATTTTAGAAAGCGATGAGTGTAGGGAATGATGACTATTATGCTAACAAGGTGGTGACTTCTCCCATTTTTCCCACTGACCCCCGAAATGAGTGGCCAGCAGCTCCTGCCTCAGAGGAAGAAAGTACAGCTGCAGAATCACAAGCTCAGCCGTGGGCAGAGCAGCAGACCCAAAATATGTATCTGCAGCCAGCCGTGAGGGGCCTTTTACAGATTGTTCTCGGCCAGGCTGACTCACACAGTCAACACAGCAAATGCACCTAAGGCGATGGTTGATTGCATTCCAATGTCCTTATTTTCTTTTCTATTTTTCTCTCCTGTACCTTGCCCGCCTTCTCTTTGTATCACCTCTACCAGCTGAGGCCTCTGGCCTCGGAGCGGCCCTTGGCAGTGGCCAGTCCTGTGGCTGATTCTCAGTCTTAAAGGAGCTCCTGATTCTGACCTTGTCTGAAGGTGACTCCCCAAGTTCATGAATTTTCGGAGCAACGTGCATTCAAATTATGTAGGAAACTGCCTCGCTTCTGTCAAGATTTGCAATATAGACATATGCACGCACGCTTCTTTCAGTCTGTTTTTCTAACCTCAGAAATCATTTGAATTGGAAGAGCGTTTTTTTCTTTTTTTTCCAGCACTAGAAGGGTGTGAATGTCACACAATGTATCTACTATTCTTACTCTGCTTTTCATTAGAACTTGTATTAGGCGAAGAGCCAGGGAGTCGGGCTCTAGATCTTTATTCTTTTTGATTATTCTGAAAATGTAATATTTGATTCAGAAGAGGGAGGATTATCCTTACGTGTCATTATCCTCTGTATCTGAGGACATGTACCTAAATTAATATCCGCCCCCAAAGCAATATATTATAATGTTTTTGAAGTTGTATTAAACCAAAATAAATCGTGAGTAATTTTGCCTCCTAAGAGGAGAGAACTATGGGGGAAACAAACGCCACCCTCTGTGACCTCCCCCTTACAGAGATGTGGGGAATGGGGGTCTCGGAGGAGCTGGTCTGTGGAAGGGGGGACATCGATAAGTGTGGGGACGCACGGGGGTAAGCCCTGAGCCGAGTCGGGGCTAGGGGCTAGGGAGAGACTGTCCCGCCACAGGATGAGTTTGGGTCAGTGTGCTCCAAAGCGGGGTCACCAGGAGGGACTTGGAAGAGGAGAGAATGGAGGGCAGATAGAGGAGTGTCTGAAAGATGAAGTAGATACTGACTTCAGGATTTAAGTGTCTTCCCCAAACCATCTATAAAGCCTGCACACCCTTAAGGAATTCTATTGATAATTTTATTTTTAAATGGAAACCAAGGAAAGTCTCATTTTTATGTGTGTTTATTCTTTGAACACACACTTATTGAACATCTGCTGTGAAGCAGGTTTTATTCACAGAGGTGAGCAGGGACATAGAAGATTCCTATTCTCTTACTCCTCGCCTTCAGTGGGGAAAGAGAGGCTGTAAATAAGTGAACGACAGTCACCCAGATCATCTCAGAGGGCGCTGGGTCCTGCGAAGACCAGAGCAGACTAACCGGGGGAGAGGGAAGGTCTGTATCAACATCCGATCAGGAAAATAAAAACCACTCCAGGATACTCAAACGAAAGAACTTCAGCTCGGGACATTGATTGTAGTTCTTGGAAGGACCAGAGGAGCAAAAGGCAGCTTCTGCCCGTGGGAGGCAAGGAGGAGACTGGGAGGCAGGGGAAGGCCCGCCTTCTCCCACATTTGTGGACAAAGTCGTGTGGCAGCAGCTCCGCAGACAGCAGCTCTGGGCTCCAACCACATAGAGGCCTTGCAGTGTTGCTTCTCCAGTCCAATGGCCGACTGCGGCTTCTTCTCCATCTCTGGGGCCCCCTCCGCCCAGGGGCACCGGGCTTGCTGGGAGATTTATACAGAGACCCGTTGAGCTCCACATCCAGGTGGCTTGCCCTGTTCCACACGGCCAGAGGGTGGTTCCAGCCTCCCCAAACACACCACAGAGGAGACGGGAGATGTTTGTTTACGAAGAAGACAGACCAGGAATGCGTAGAAAGCTGCAGGAGTCCAGTTCTTGAGGAGACCAGAAGGGATGGCTGGAGGCGTGTGGAACAGACATAATGAAATAGCAGCGAGACCCCAGGTGAAAATGAGGATTTGAGGTGGGATTGGGGGTAGAAAAATCAAAGCCAGAAATGAGGATGACGAAGCACCCCAGGAAGGAGCAAACCTCCGGAGAAGGATATTAGACATTTATTTCATGGGGTGTGGAAGGATGGCTTGTCTAAACCAGCCATATCTTAAGGGGCAGGATGACCCACTCCACATGTGGGTTCTTTCATTTCCCAAATGGAAGTGGAACATTTCAAAGCTGTTCCTAATTTAAAATTTATCTTTTTAGCGTTTTCACCTTAGCCTTCCCTTTCTTGGTTTTATATCCTTTACTCCCTCGCATACACCTTGTGTCCTAGCCAAACCAGCCCACAGGAAGTCCTCCACAAATATTTACTGAATTCATCAGACTCGTGTCTCTTTGTTCCTGCTGGAGCCCCCAGTTCTTAATGTCCACGTTTCCCTGGATTGGCACTTTTTTTTTTTTTTTGGTACTGTTTTTTTCATCCCCAAATACCTTCTTCCCCATTTGCCTTTTCTGCTTCTCAAAATCACACTTTTCCTCCCTGGGTATTTCCTCCCTGGGTATCATGCAACTTCCTGAAGCCCTCTGACATTCCCATACAGGTGTGGAACCTCGTCTTTCTCATTCCACAGAATTTTCTAGATCTGTCTGATTTCTTTCCACGTCTGTGTCCGGGGTTATGGTTATTCGTGGAGTTACTCCCAAGTCTGCAAACATGGACTGTGAGCACACACAGGGCAGGAGCCATATTTTACTCACCTTGTTCACACTGAACCCCCTGCCACAGCCCCTTGTGTATAGCGAGTCTTCAACAAATAACAGTTTGCTTTTAATTTAATTTCCCTACCCAGTGTTAGACTCATTAGTGCACTGACAGAAGCCACCTGGTGTCCTGTTACACTGGGGCCTCCTCGTTTAGCTGTAGGAAGCCCAGGATGGTGACTTCTTTTTATCATTTTTTACCCGCATTTATGATTAAGGGTTCTCTTTTTTTTTCTCAAACTCATACCTTCCTCACACTCTTTGCAGAAACACATACAAAGACACGTGTGGCATATAGGCACGTGTACACTGATTCACATGTGTGTTCATTTGCACACACATTTTCGACACCTCAAAACAGAATTCGGATTAGGATTCTGAATGAGGTGTTTTTTTAAAAAAAATCAGGTTTATTGTGGTATAATTTATGTATAGTAAAATTTGTTATTTTTAAGTGTATTTTTCTATAAATTATGATAAATTTATGTGTATGTGTTAGGTTCTCCAGAAAAATATAAATTTATATTTATATTTATATTATTTATATTTATATTTATATTTAAAGAGATTTATTTATTTATATTTATATATTTCTTTATATATATAAAGAAATTTATATATATAAATATACATGTTTATATATATTTATATAAATATATATGTATATTTACATATATAAATATATATGTATATTTATATATATTAATAATATATAATAATAATTATATATAATAATTATATATAAATAATTATATATAAATATAATGTACATGTATATATATATATATATATATATATATATATATATATATATATATATATATATATATATTGGGACTGATAAGTCCAAATCCATAGGGAAAGCCAGCTGCCTGGACGTTCTTGGGCAGGAGTTGATAGTGCAGCCCGTTGCACAGTGTCTTCTTCCTCAAGAAAACCTCGGTTTTGCTCTAAAGTCCCTTCAGCTGATTAGATGAGGCCCACCCACATTACCAAGGATCATCTCCTTTACTTAAAGTCAAACAGCTATAGGTGTTAACCACATCTACAACAATTAATGTTTAATTGACTACCTGAGTATTGTAGCTTAGCCATGTTGACACAAAAAAAGTTACCACAGCAGGCATATAGCTGTGTAACTCTTACCATAATAGAGTACTTCCATCTTTCCAGAGAATTCCCTCATACCTCTTTTTGTGGTCAATCTTCCCTGCCCCCCACCTCCCACCACCTTCCCAGCCCTGTCAAACCCTGAGCTGTTTTCTTTCCCTACAGATGTGTCTTTTTCGGCATGTCATTCAAATAGAATCATACAATATGTGACCTTTTAAATCCGGCACCATTTGCTTATGAGTATGAAGCACATGAGATTCACCCATGTTGTTTGTTTCTTTTTATTATTGAGACCGTTTCTTTGTACAGAAGTACCATGATTCTAAATAAGTTTCGTTAATGGGAGGGGTATTATCTCCTATAGTTCTCTAAATCAGGCACATTACAGGAGTTTGGAAATTAAGAGGCATGTACATTGAAGTAAAAAAGACTGGAAAGCTTTCCCAGATGTAACCCAATGAGAAATCAGTTGCACACTCTCTGCTTTCCTGCACAGGTTTTTACCTTGGAAAGAAATGAATGATTTCATTGGCCACGCAAAGTCAAGGCCAAGATGGATTTTAAAAGCACCAGTCATCATGATCTTCTTATTGGCCATATGGCACAGCAAACCACTTCAGGACTCCGGCTGTCACAATGGTCGAAGGCTAAACCACAAGAAAATCAGATCAGGGAAGGGGTGGCTTACCGAACTAATTATGAAGATGCTAAGAGGCATAACACCGATGATCAGACATGGCAGATAGTCAGAAATGACAGACCTAGGTGTCAGTCACTGAGTAAAGTGTGGCTTTTATCCATGTGATTTGACAGAACAGAACTCCCTTGAATCTGTGCTCACAAAGTCAAGTCCACAGCCTAGTGTGGTCCACTTGGGCCAGGTTCCTCTGTATCTAATAGACCCTCATTCTGCTATGTCCCACCTACCCCGTCTATGAAGTAGGAGTAGGGCTTTTTTTTTTTTTTTTTTACAAAGGTGATAGATTCTAGAGCAGGATCTGAGTGTCCTGTACGTTCAGAACCAAAGTTGATCTATTTTCCGTTATTGATCTGCTGAGCGCTGGGCTGGGGTCCTGCTCTCTCCATCAGCACATACTCGTTGAGCCGTTTCTATGAGCCCCTCTCAGTGCTGAGACTGGGGGTGCAAGGACAAACAAGGCTGAGCTCTTCTCTACTCAGGGAACATGCATTCTGACGTGGAAATGGGCTCAATCAAGTACTAGAGCGAAGAACTGAAAAATCACAGACCAATAAGTCTAAAGAAGGAACCAAATGAAGAGCTGAAATTTAGGACGTTCTAGATGGGTGGCATGGAGTCCTCTCTGAGAGGTTTGAGACAAAGATAGCCAGAGAGAGGGTAAGTGTGGGGAAGAAGGTTATCAACAGAAGGAACAGCACATGTGGAGGCGTGGATGGAGCTACAGTTAAGCAAGGGACAGAGGGACACGGGACAGGGTCAGGGGATGTTATAGGGTCATTAGCTGGTCGTTGGCTGTGACAAGAAGGTGGAGCTTCCTTTTAGTGAAGGGAGAAGTCTTTGGAGGGCGCAGAGCGCAAGGGTCAAACCGTCTGATTTATGGTTTGGAAGGATTATGTTCGCTGCTGTGAGGCGGCTTTTGCAGAGAGACGGGATTAGGAGGGATGAGCCCAGAGTACAGTTGTAAAGTCCAGGCTGGAAGTGATAGTGACAACAGCGACAAGAGGACAGTTGGAGATAAGAAGATAGAATTGTAGTTTTGGAGCGATAACTAGGCCCTATTCGTGGGTAGATTCGAGGGAGAAAATGAACTGATTTGTAGATTTCTGGCTTGAACGATGGGTAAAATGTTTGGACATTTAATGACGTGGGAAAAATTGGTTCAATATCAGGGTCTGGAGCTCAACACAACTGAACTACTATTTCAGGATTCAGAAAGATCCAGTAACCACTAATATTTAAAGTTATGGGGATTGATAAGGTTACCTCAGAAGAGAGTGTCAGAGAGGAGCAAAGGGCCCCAGACAGAATGTGAGGGAGGGCAACTCTTTACTCAGGTAAAGAACAAAGAGGAGATCGAGGTACGCTGAGGCCAGTAGGATAAGAGAAGAACCAGGAGAAGGTGGCAGGAAGTGACGAGCGAGGGTGTCATCCGTGGGGGTGAGTTCTGCTGAAGGAGGGAAGGGAATAAGGAGAAGCAGCTGTGCACAGATTTTGGCGACATGAAGGTCGTTGCCCACCTGGATACTTTTTGATGGGATGGTGGGTGGCCCTTCAGAGAGAATGATGGGCAGGGGTGTGGAGACCTTGCGTGTGGGGACAACTCCCTGGGAGGCCCTACTGTGGTGCTGAGAGGAGCAACCTGACATTCTCCAAGGGCAGACGGGGTTGAAAGAGAGACTAGGGGGGTTCTCAAGACGGGCGATTTTCAAGTAAAATTATATGGGAAAAGAATGATTCCTTGCAGATGAAGATGGTCCAGGAGAGTGAAAGGGTGACACCCTGGAGGCAGAGGGGTCGGACGTAGGGTGTGGGCTTTGGGGAGCAGGGGGACGTTTTGTCCGCTGGGACTGGAGGGAAGGAGAAAACAGATGTGTGGCTGGGTAAGATGATTTAAGGGGCACAGTCATTATCTGAGAAAGGAAGGAAGAGCCTGGTCCGCTTGAGGAGAAAGGAGAAGGGCGGAAGTCATTTCGCAGGGGACTGAAAGACTGGAGGGACGCAGCGTCTGGCCCAGCACTGCTGATGGCTCGTGTGACATGCGGGGTCACCAACTTACTGTGAAACCAGTCATCTGGGCTGCGAGATTCTGTGCGGCTGTTTCTAATTTTTTTTTTTTTTTAATTTCAGCTGTTCTGGGATAGACACGAACAAGGAGGAGGTAGGGCTCACGTAGGGTCGGTGTTTTTCTAGATGAGTAAGAAGAACGGAGAATGAAAGACGAGGATAAGGTTAACATGATGTGCCCTGGATTGTAAATTGTACAGTGTGAGAAATGAAACTGGGGCCGGGGCCGGGGCAGGAAGCAGCTGTTGATGGATAATGAGAAAGTGATGGCACTTAATATTCTACCTGGGTAACGTCTCCATCCCGGGAAGCAGAGTTAAAGCTGGAGGGTTCGGGTTAAGAGGTCACACTGCCATTCTGAGATCGCGGGGGCCACTTCCTGTTATGAGCTGTCACACGCTCGTTCCCTGTAGGTCAGTCAAAGCCCTGGAGAACAGCAGTGCCCTGTGTTTATTACTGGGGGGTAGCAAGGAAGGGGAGACCTGGGGAGAATGTCCCACTGCATGGCAGTGTGGTGACACTAAGGCATGGCACAGGAGAGAGCAGCTTCCTTGAAGAAGAAAAGCATGTCCAGGTTCTGGAAGCAGTGGAGGAGAAAATTCTCGGGAAGCTGATCCCACAAAGACCCTGAGAACCTGTGATCAAGGACTGATGTTGTGAGTAATTTAGTTATATTTTTAAAAAGCCAGCCATTTCCTCAGTAGTATCTAATGAGTGGTATTAATTTTCCCATTGGGAAGGCGAAATGGCACGTTGAAAAGAATATGAAAGTTAGGGGCAGATGGATCTGACTTTGGTTCCTGATTCGACCACTACTAAGTTGGCCGCGTATTCTTAGATGGACGATTCATCTTCTCTGAGTCTCAAGTCCCTGCTCTGTATAGCAAGGGTGACAATCAGATTTATCCATTTACTGATTCTAAGGCATAAATTCATTGAAGTGAGAAAACAGTTCTGAAAATGGCAAAGCTCTGTTCGATGTTGGTGTAGCAGGAATGACTCCTAGTCCACAACCAGATGTGTTAAAAAAAAGTGTGCTTTATAATTTTCCTTCACATCGTTTTAATTCCGCATCTGTGCACCCACCTCTCTCTGAAAGGGCTGAAAATTCAGCTTATGCAACTGTCATCTCCTCCCACTCTAAGGGTCAAGAGGCCTGGGCTTCTCTGTTACACCACAACATGGATTTGGTACCACAGACCCCACTGGTTACTATGGAGACACCGTGTGATGCCTTTAGACCCAGCATCTTCTGCGGCACACTTGGGCGAGGTGCTGCCTCTCCCAAGGGACTTCATAGCCTACTTCAGGGTGGCTCCTTTCTCTAAGGGAAAGAGTCCAGGCCCAGCTTAAGAAACTGAGGGACTTTTTTTCTCTCTGTGGCCTTGGGCAATTGTTCCTCTCTTTCCTTGCTCTCAAAAAACTTTAATGACTACTCTCTCCTTCTGAGACATGTAACATTCTCTCCTCAAAGGACCGTGGCTTTTACAAATTCAGGCAAAACCATCAGTTGAGAATCTTTTTTGTTCCCAGCTCTACCAAAATCCCTAAGATATGGATGCCCTCAAGGACCTGGATACCTCTGTGAAAAGAATAAGGAGGGAAGGTAGAAAAAGGACCAGTAAAGCTATTTTCATAAATTATATTCTGCGATGGTGGTTTTTACTGATTTGTGTGGGATCTTGGGTGGTCTTGGATCGTTTGCCTCATAAAGGGACTGGCCGATTGGAGGATCTGGAAAAGATTGACTTTAAGAGTAAATGAGGTAGATGCGACAATTTCAGTTTTTTCAAAGGAAGGTGCTACCTAAATACCAAGCATGGATAGGAGACAGTGGCCCATTCGCTAATGTAGGAGCTACCTTTTCATTGGGCAAAAGGCCAAGTGACGAGGCATCATTCGAGGGAATGTTACGTATTAACTGAACACATAAATGGATACTTAAAAAAACAATTTCTTCCAAGAATAGCCGTGGAGCGATGAAGCCAATTTTCTGTGGAGAGCCTGGCTGGCACGTTCAGCCGACCGAGGAAATGACTGTTGGACTCAGCCCTACTTGACTAGACAGTGGTCCGTTTGGCTGAGCACACAGTTACATCGCCACCCACATTGCTGCTTTGCCTGACAAACAGCAACAATAAAGACCTCATTTCCAGCATTGGCCTTGTAGGTTCAGTGGCAAAGTGAGTGTCACACTAGGATGTGTGCAATACATCACCGTAAAGGCTTTAACGAGATGCCAGACACCGGCCGAAAAGACATCTTCCAGAATTGATGGGCAATAATAAAAATTTTTGTTCATCATTCAGAGATCAAAACCAGGGACCTTAAAATGTTATCTGGTTTCATTTCCTGCCTCTGCGCAGCTTGAACCACCACAGCCTGACTGACCAGTGTTGACCCCAAATCTCCAGAACAAAAAAGATCTGTTGAGGATCATTCCCTCCACCCCACACACACACCCCATTTTGCTTTCTGAGCCATCCCTCTCTACCCCTATAATCGTTCCAGTGCTAAAACAGCAATGTAGGCGATAATATCAGATGGCTAATGAGATAAAGATCTAATGAGCTAGCATTTGGAGAATTTAATTATGTTTTGGAGGCAGATTATTCAATATGCAAAGAAAGCAACCATGTACTACATCGATCTTATACAATAACAGAAAGTTCATTTTCTGCCTCATTTTTAAATATGAAATTATATGTAATAAAACGTTTAAATCTATGACCAACAGATACCAGCGGAAAAGGCATCTTCGCATTGCCTTGTGAACTCCAACCACTTTTCTCTTTTTAAATTTTCATTTTTCAATTACAGTTGACACTTAATATTATTTTTATGTTAGTTTCAGGTGTACAACACCTGACAACCACGGGACTTTTCTGCTGGCTCCTGACTTGTCCTACCCATTTCCAGTGGCCGCTAGGCTGCTGGTTTTCATGGCTTTCATGGAGCTGGGGAGAAGATAAGAATAAGGCATGTTAAAACATCACAAGCTCCCTATTCTTATGGAGATTCATCTATTTTTCCTGAATACACATTCTTAAGATTTCTGCAATCCTTTGGTTTAATTTCCAGAATTCTGAAAAAGTTGCTTTCGATTTTTGCAAATGTTCTCATTGCTTTCACGAAGGGGCAGAAATTCAGAGGTCCTTAGACTGACGTTCTGAGCACGGTAGTTTTTATGTCACAGAAATCCAATGCTTATCTCACATCTTAAAAAATTAAATCCCTTAATATCACATCCTCCACAAGGTACTGCCCCATATCTCTCCTCTTTCCATTAAAAAAACAAAAATTATGTGTTCTCACTGTCGCTACTTCCTTTCTTCCAATTTGTTCTGTAATCATTCCAGTCAAACCTTTGTCCCCACCTTTTTACCAAATGACATCTCTTACCAATACCCTTTACGTGATCAAACTCGAGAGTCGGTTATCAATCTCCATCCTCTTCAATCTCTTAGTCACATTTTATACAGATGATCACTCCTTCCTTCAAACACTTTCTTCCCTCGTTTTCAGAACCCAATTCTCTCCAATTTTATTCCTACTTTATTGCCTCACTGGCATCTTCTTTGGTCTTTTTGAATTTTAGAATAACCCAAGGTTTAGTCTGAGAACTTTTCTCTCTCTACATGTATTTCTTGTTGATCTTTTCTATTCCCATGGAAAATACATCCACCTCATGCTGAGTTGTACTAGTTTCATTAAATTCTGAATCACGAATTACAGGGCATATAATGACTAAACCATCCAGGGTACGGAAGTGTCGGTAGGGTTATTTCCAGCATGGAAACTGTGGGATCCCAGCATTATGATGACAGACGAGCTAAAGGCCTTTTGACACCCCAGAATTTTTTTGGCAGAAATAATAATGAGAACACCGAGATTGAATGGATAGCCTCAGGATTATGTATACATAGATAGAAACTAAAAACCATATATTATTTAGCTCATTCATTATTTTTCATTAATTATTTACTAAGAATTGGTAAACACTTAGCCAGGAGAAGCAATGAGGATCGTCCCTCTCACAACAAAGCGTGGCTTTCCATTGTCCAGTGATCGAGTTCAGATTCTCCTCCATATACCCTGCACTCTGTGTCACTCGTCATTCACCTGGGCCTGCATGTTTTAAAAGAGCAAATACTCTTTTAAACCTGGAGTTGCTGAGAGCCAGCTAAGCTCCTTCACTGGATGTCAGTTCCTCGAGGGAGGGACTTTGTGAGCGTGGTTTATCATGCTGTATAGGCTGCTGTGTACAAGACTCAGATTCACATTTGTTAACTGTGTACCTGCTGCCAGTTACTCATCCCCTGGAAATGCACTTTGGCTTCTGTCCTCCATGCTCACAGAGGGTAGCCACTGGCTCTGCCCTCTCTTCTTCTGGTAAGAAGGCTAACTTGCAACTGATGGGGGTTCATTTCCTTATCACGTGACTCCTTGATCCACAGTGCGAGATCTGCTGGCAGTCCTTCTCCCTGATTTGTAGCAATATGGGGCTCGTCCCTCCAGCTACGGTCTGCCCCACCCCCTGTGAATGCTGTCCCCTCTCACCTGCGCTCTCTCACTGCTTCCAGTTCCCAGCAAGGCATCCTCTCCATCACCTGGTTTTACTGCTGCCCTCCACCATAAAACAGTGTGGGTCTCACCATATAGCGCGTAGAAGCTCTTTCCTGTCCCCAAGGCCAACCTTCGAGGCCATTCCTCCGAGCTGGATTTTGAGGTGTTCCTTCCAGCAGACCATTTTTAATGCAAACACAACCCTTCTCGGGGGCACCTATTCCAGTCTCAAATTCCCAGGCTCTGGCACACTTCGCAGCCCTCGTCCAGGTCTCTGCAGTATCTTAACCAGGCCTCTCAGGGGGCAGCACTGGAAGCAGAAACCACCTGTCCCTTCCCTCTTGCTGAGGCTGCTCATCACCTCCCTGCTTCCCTTCACCGCTGTCCCCAGGAAGCCTGCAGTGCCCACGTGCCCACATACCCACTGGTCCAGGACGGCCAGTGCGCCTGCGCGGTGGGCCAGCAGAGGTGATGCCCGCGCTGACGCTTCCTCCATTGCGGTGCTCCCTTCATCGCGGTGCTCCCTCCATCGCGATGCTCCCTCCATCGCGGTGCTCCCTCCATCGCCCCCTCAACGGGTCTCTCCATCAGTCCCATTTTCCTGTAATTCATCTATCATTCAGATTTTTGTGAACTATTTGGGTTATGTTTGTTTCAAAATGGCAGATGGAACCATTATTGCTGATTACTGTGTATTAGACCAATCTGGCACCATTCGAAATTTTGAAAAAGAAGATGGGCCATATTTTTTTAACTGTTAGAAACCCATTCCTTTTCGTTAAGCTGAGAGGCAGATGAGCAGATAGACAAGTTTAAAATATGGAACAGTCGAGGAGTACAGCCTTGTACAATCAGAATCCTGCTTACTTGTCCGTCTCTCTCCCATGCTATACGTTCCTTGAGGATAGAAATCTTGTTTCTTTTACTATTATATTTCCAACACCTAGCACAATGCCTGGTATAAGGAAACACCCAATAAACACTTGTCAACCAAACGACTGGTTTATTAAAAATTAAATATAAGATCTTCCATGCATCTTTTGTATAGAATTACCCTTAGAATTCAGTAAAGTTTAGAAGAAGCTCGGGGAAGAAAAAAATGCCAAAGACAAATTTATTTTGCTTCTGATGGGCCTGTGGAACTGTCAGGTGATTCATACCCTCCATCTCTCCGGCTGCTTTCTGCCATCTTTCTGCTTCCTTTCCCTCCGGATGCTTCTCTGGGTGCTTTATCAGTCTGTCCCGAGATGATCTGTTCTACAAAGAACATTCTCATCTCCCCCAAACCCACCCGACCCCCGCTGGGTGGGAGGGGGGGTCTCTGTCCTGGTTGCCATTTCTTGCCACAGTGCCATCTTCTGAACACTGAGAAATGTTGATGTCACGTTTTGGGATAACATTGACATTTTCCCAGAATCCTTACCGGTGACATAATGTTTGACCCTAAAGCAGTGGGTGCCTCCAGGGGTGCCCCAGCAGATTGCTGAGGGTTATTTTGAGATGGACCATCCTTTCTTCCATCCTGTGTTTGAAATCTTCTTCAATTTCGTCCCAGGAATCTACTATTTGAGCTCCATTTTCATGTTCATTTGAAGGAGACATATTAGGTAATCATTAATTCCCCTCCAACTTTCTTTCTCTGTAACCTTAGTTGTTTTGTTGTTTTTAAGTAAAATCCAAGCTCGCTTCTAAAAGTCCTTTGAGCCTGTCAAAGGAAAAGACAATAAACTAGATGAAAGAGGCTCTCTTGGGCATATTAATGTTGAAAGCCTTCTGAATGCATGCTACTAAATACAAGTTGTATTTTGAACAGCCCTAGGTTACAAGGATGGTGACTAATGAATTATAGAAGAAGGTAATTAACTTCTCACATCCTCTAAAAGCTTGCTCGGTGTGGACCTAACACCCCCTGGAGAAGGCTGATTAGCAGTGTGAGGAAAACTGCCCACTTGTCTTCTATTTGCAGACGCTTCTCAGACTGGGGGTGCAGTTACAGCAGGCTGCGGAGATTTTGGAGCAGATCAGAAAAAGAAGTGGGCGTGTCCGTTGATTTGCTATTAACCAGCAGTGGTGTTAGGGACGAGTCTGTGCTACAGGTTTCCTTATGTGTAAAATGAGGGGCTTGGTCCCAATGACCTGGAAGCTTCCCTCCACATCTGTGGTCCATGCTCTAAGCTTTCTCATCCAAAGACAGATGAAATGCTGTAGTGGTTCATGAGGGTTTAAATAACGTTTAATATAAAAATCAAAACAACAAACTTTTTGACCTAGATGATTTAATGTCTGAAGCACTAAGAAAGGAAAATGACCCATTTTCCTTGTGCAACTGACATATTGAACAAGCTCAATGTGTGGATTGGAATCCAAACACAACTTAATGTTTATCTCTCACCATCCTTTAAACGTTATCCTGTGCTGGTAGTCTTTCACCTGTGATAGTCTTTTTTCCTGCAGGCTCGTGACTTTCTTAGGAAATAATACAACATTTGCTTTAAGTAGCAAACACTCAGTTCGAAATATATGAAGTCCAGCTCCTTATAATCATTGAAACGGCAAAATTAGAATGGATACTAGTTCTTGCCGCCACCAACCTGGACTTGCCTCTTGGAGCAGGAAGCACAATCCTGCGGGCTTTCCCCATCACTGTGTTACTCTCAAGGGAGGGTCTGGTGGGGAAGGCCACACGGGGTAAGAAGAGGACAATACTCTCTGGACTTGGTGGCTTTGTGCTTTATGCCCACACAGTTGGTGAAGCTGTTTCCTATGTCTCCCATGAAGTGCTCTTAAGGACTCCTTGGATGGTGTCTGGGTGGAACCCTTGATCTCACAGTTTCTTCAACTCAAGCAGAAACATATTTAATTGGGGATGGCAAGTGAGACTCCTTTCTCAGCCCTTGGTCACCTGGTGTTATGTCTCCAGCTGCCCTCCTTCCAGCTTCTCTCTGCCGAGGTCTCTGTATCTTCCAGCTGGTCCAATGGACGGGATCCTAGACCAGCCCACCCCAGCTTGCTGTTCACCCCTTCTCTCTCTCCCTAGGGGGAACTCCTGTATCCCTTGCCCCTAAAGCCTGGGGAGGCCACTCTAATCTCTACAAAGCAGTTATTTCGGTCTTCACTTTTCCTTAAGATTTCTGGGTCCAGCTCAGACTCTACTCTGCAGTTGGCTTTGCTTTCCCAGTTGTAAACCAGAGACCAGTCTTCTGTGTCTGCTAACAACAGGGAAGGGAATTTCAGCACTTCCTGAGTGGACAGCTTGGAGGCAATCGGCCTCCAAAGGCTGCAGCCTTGTGGGATACCAGGCAGGTGGTTCATTTTTGCCCTTTGATGCCCAACATGGCTCCCCAAAAGAGGGATATTAGGAAGCAAAGCAAGACAACAGATTTCTCCAGAGAAAAAAATCCTCTTCACTGAACTTTTCTCCAAAGCTTCTCTCTGATACTTTATATACCTTGAATCTCACGTTGGCATGGAAAATTTTAGAGATTTCTATTAACTATAAATTCTGCACTTGACAGTGATGGACAGCTTTGTCTCTCTGTCATTGCAATCTGATATTTATCATTCTTCCGTTGAAGAATGTCAGGAAGTCTCGTTCTAACACTGTGAGAGCTATGTTAAAATATTTGATAAGATTATGAAAACTATTTTAATTGCCTTAACATAAATATATGTGTTCATGCTTTTATTTTAGCATCCATAAAGCCACACTTTTTCTTTTTCAGCTGTCCTCTCATTGTCCATATGCATTCGCCACCTGTCTTTTAAAAACCTGACGCTTCACCAACATTTTGTTAAGTCGTGCTTGAAATTTTAATGTGTGCATATTAGTTCGCTCTTGATATGCTGTTCCTTCATCAAAGCCTCTTGGAGCATCTCCTCGGTGGCCCATACTGCTTTAGGGTTGCAAAAGTTAAAAAGAACCTAGTAAACACTGTGCAGAGGAATGCAAATTATGATACTGTAACCCTGTGTTTGCTGCAGATAGTTTACCCACATGAGGTGGGAGTAGAGAATAAGACATATCTGTGAATTTTCAAGGAAATCGGGAAGGAACCACAAGGAAATGTTGAGATGTTTGCGGAGGGCATGTGGGAGTTTGCTAGAGTAGGAGGAGGGTTGCCCGGTGGATGGAACAGCTTGTGCCAAGGCCTGGAGTTTATTTTGGTCTTGTAAAAGGTGTGAATGTTTTCTCTTTATCAAACTGTGATGGAATTGTTCTAAAATTACCCATTAGATAGTCCTTTCTCCTCAGTTACAGAGTTATACTGAAGACCTAGTTTTATCATACATGAAGTTTATTGCATTGTTTGGTCTACGCTCAGTCTCTCCTTGCGATTCTAAAGATTTATCATCTTCAGAGCAGGCCTGGATCACAGTTCTTAAACTCTTATTGCATTTTAATCGTTTTAAATACCTAAGAAGCTAATCTACCCTCAGAGGTTCTTTGGAAACGATTCTTTTCTAAATTATTCTAATTCTAACACTTCCCTAAAGGGACCTAGTTCTCTCTTGATGTTTCAAATGTCAAAAATATTTTTGATATTTAAAACACTTTAAGACAAAATCGCTTCAAAATTTTAGCTGAATTAATTCTCTCTGCCTTTGGCTTTAGATAAAAATCTTGCAAAAAAGGTTTGGGGCTACATCCTACAGATTGCTTGAAAATGTTTTGTTTCTGTTATTACTTGTGTTTAGTTTGGTTTTGTTTCTTTATGTAAACCTAAATACATGCACTTTCATAATCTCTTAAATGATTTTGAAACGTCTCTTTTCTTTGAAAGCACAAGGTTTAGTCTGAACCTTCTAAACTGTAATGTGGCCTATTGAGCAAAATCATCAGATAACCACCTACTTCTCCACTTCACATAGGGAGATTCTTACAAGCATTTGAAGACCGTTAGGTACCTTATTTTACGCTCAGTATTAGGTTTACAAAAACTGAGTTCCATGCATTTCTTTCTAGTCTTGCTCCTAAAACTCAGAAGAAAATACACACAAAAATACCCTATACATAGAGAAGACCCATTCTGAGCCAAAGTTCAGATTCAGATGTACCCCCCAAAGGACCTGATCAATGAATGGGGTGGGTCCCTCGTCATTGACTTGCAGGAGGAGTATGGGCTGTAAGAGAGTGGGGGGAGGGGGAGCATAACCCGAGGGAAAAGCTTCAAAAAGTGGGTAATGTGTGGGCCCCACGTAACACTAGTAAAAGGACAGAACGGCTTTGGAACATCAACACTGCTGCTCTGCAGTAATTCTAGAAATGGTGTCTTTGGCACAGACATACACGTTCTTGTGAGGCTGACGTGTAGCCCCCTCTCTACGTGGCTCTGGATGCAACAAACATAAATGTGAGGAAGTGGGGGAAAGAACGTGCCGTATGCCACATGGTAGCAGAGAGCACCCCCTAAGAAACTCGGGTGAGACCAACCTAGAGACTCCCTCGTTTAACTGGATGAGACGCCTTGGGGCTCAAGGCCCTGGGAATCCCTGTAAGTTAATAACCAGGAGGGGGGGAGCTATTAAAGGTCCTGTGAAGGTTATTATCAAAGAAGCTGATCACATTCGTTTATACACGGAGGCTAATGAGATGTGGCCAAGAGATGTGTCATATGTAAACACTATTTAAATGACTTATAGTTAATAAATATTAGCTAGATTATACTGGACACTTGAATCAAGTTTCATAACTCTAAAAGGTTTTAGAATTGTCCTAATACTGATACAAATGAACGATGCTAGAACATTTTGAGAAACTGGCAGCATCACGCAGTAGGAAACTCATTGATTTGGAGTCAGAAGGCATTATTTCTAATACAAGTTCTCTCACTCATTTGAGACACTCATCTCACCTCTTGGGCCTCATATTCCTTTCTTTTTGCAAAATAAAGGAGGTAGGAAATGTGCCACATAATTAAGGAAATTAAATGTCAGTCTCGTGTGACCGCGAATAGAAAGTTCTTTAATAAAATGCTAACAAATGAAACGTAGCCACATATTAAAGAATAATGCACCTTAGCCATGGATGTCTGTGTTCTCCCTAACATTTAAGTGTTGAAATCCTCCCCCACCAAAGATGCTGCTGTAAGCAGGTGGGGCCTTTGTGAGGTGCTTAGGTCATGCGGTTGTACCTTTCATCCTGTGAGGACACATTGAGAAGGCACCATCTATGACCCAGAAAGCAGACTCTCACTAGACATCGAATCTGCCAGCACCTTCATCTTGGACTCTGGAACTGTGAGAAATAAATGTCTGTTATTTATAAGTTGCCCAGTCTCTGGTATTTCATGATAGCAACTCAAAGACAGAGGATTTACTACAAACATAGAAGAAGCGTTCAACGGTAGGAATTCTGTTAATGGAATTTATTATATAAATATTTTAAAAGAGAAAACCATAGAATCATCTTTATAAATTCCAAATTATCTTTGACACTATCAGCACCTATTCTGATAAACAAAATGAAACAGACCTTTCCTTATCTTGATAAAAATCTAGAAACCAACAACAAATACTCGACGAAGGACCTAAGGCATTCCTTTTAGGACAGAACCACAGCAAGGATGTCCACTGAGGTAGCTAGTCTGCAAAGATAGCATCCAATGGACCCATCTCCTGGTATTCACACTCTGTGTAGTCACGGCCACACTGAGTCTGGCCAGTCCGTGACTTGCCTGACAAATAGAACAACACAGCAGCAGTCATGCGGCATCAGTAAGAAGTCAATGTCTAAAAAAAAACCTAACAGCACCTATTCTTGTGTGCCTGGAAGCCATCCATCCTATAAGATATCTGGCCACCCTTCTGGAGAGAGAGGCCACCGGAAGAGGACCTGGAGGTGAGATGCCACATGGAGAGATGAATGTGGAAGAGCGCCAGGCCTCCTGTGAGTGAAGAAGCCAGAACATTAGGCAAGAACCGCCATTGTGAAATTTACCTTTCCGTGAGTGCCCTGGAGGCTAATCAGCCACAGTAATTAAATCATTATGATGTAGGTATAAGACTAGGTATATAGATAATGGAGCTTAATAGAGAACTCAGACATGAAAATCTAAAGCACACACACACACACACACAGACATACATACACACGTATGTCTATACACACACACACATATGTAAATGTATATATACATACATAAATGGAAGTCGCATTGGTGCAGAAAAGAAGAATCTTGCTTGGACAATTAGCATTCAGATGGACAAAAGGGAAAAGAAGACAGACTTAATTGTGCTCATTAGAAATAAAAATAAATTCCAGATAGATAAAAGGTTTTAACTGTTAAAAGGTAAAACTCTGAAATTACTAGAGGAAAACAGAAGCAAATACTTTTTATACTCTTGGAATGGGACAGCTGTTAATAAGCAAATAAAAAGCTCAGAAACCGTAAGAAAAATGATACAATGAAATTAGATAAATAAAAGCAAAAATGAAAACTTTGGTGTGATAAAATTATACTGTAAACAAAATTAAATAACAAACAGTAAAATATTTGCAACCTGATTGACAAAGAGATGGATAATGTCTTTATAATGTTCTCATAAATCATTATGGAAATGAACAGTATCTCATAAAAAAATGAGAAAAGGCTGTGAATAAACATTTCACAGAAGATAAATAAGAATACCTAGTAAGATCAATGCTAACTGAAAATGTAAATAGAAAATGAGATTTATATACGTATGCCACGGTTAGCACACAGTTTAAAGAGAGAGAGTGTTTGCTTTGGGAAATGGTCGCTCTCCAATGGTTTCTGGGGTTTAAGATCTCTTTCTTTAAAAAATATTTTATTGAATAACAGACACAGTGAAAAATATTCAAAATCTAAATGTAATGTTTCGTGAAGTATCATGAAGCAAACACCTCTGTCGTCAGCGTCATGTCAAGAAGTAGAGCTTCCGGCATCTCAAGGTCCACTTCACGGCCACCCAGGTACTGCCCTCTTGTCCCAAGGTAACTAGCATTCCCATTTCCAATACTCTAGTTTAGCTTTATCCATCTCTGAACTTCCCGTAAGTGGGATCATAATGTCTGCCTGGTTTTGCTCCATTTCGTGTTCGTGAGCCTTATCCTTGATATTACATGCCATTATAATTCTAATATGTTAACTGTTGAGTAATATGTCACTGTGTGATTAGACATCATTTAGCATCCTATCCTTGATAGTCAAGGTATTTCCTGAGTGGTCATTTGGGGCCATTATATGTACATGTTCAAACGTTTCTGTCTAGGATGGCAATGCTCACTCATAGGGGATATGAGTGTTCAGCTTGAATAGATAATGTCAAAATTTTTTTCCAAAGTTGTGCCAATTTACATTTCTACTAACAATGAATGAGGTTTCAGTTTACTCCACATCCTTGCTCATACTCGTTAGTCTTTAACTGTAGCTGTTCTGGTGTACATATAGCTTTCATTTTACTTTCCTGATGACTAATAAAGTCCAGCCCCTTTCCATATGTTGATTAACCATTTGAATAACCTTTATAAGCAAGCCCCAATAGTTCAAGTACTTGGCTCACTTTGTCTTGTCCGTTTTTCTTACTGAGTTGTTGGAGCTCTTTATACAAGCTGCACATACTCGCCTTTGTCTTAAAAGTGTTGCAAATATCTTCTCCCATTCTGTGCTTTCTTTTCTACTTTTTTAAATGGTATCTCCTCATAAAAAGATAGTTCTATTTTAATGTAGTACAGATTATTCATATTTTCCTTTATGCTTTTTTTGGTGTCCTGTTTTAACAACTCTTTTTCTGGCCCAGGTCATAAAAATAGTCTTCTACATTATCTTTTAGAATGGAGTTGTCTGTTATAGTAGGAATGAACTACGTGTTGGCCGGGTGACGTTAAATTAATTGAAAATAAATAAAATGAAAATTTCAGTTTCTTGTGCATACTAGCCATGTTTTCAAGGGCTCAATGGCCACAGATAGAGATCATTTTCATCATTGCAGAAAGTTCTATTGGTTCTAGAAGGTCATTTTGTTTTGCTTTTCATGGTGCTGGAATGTTCCTATGCCCAGATAAGATGAGGATGAAATATGGTATTTTAAACAAAAGCAAAAAAGAGAACAAAAACAAACTCATGAATCTTTATTTTAAAAATTTCACTTTTATCTTATTATTAAAGTAATAAAAATTAAAAAATAGAGAACTCACATTAAAAACAGAGTGTGAGCCTTCAAATCTATTTGCATATAGACCTACAATAAATTATTATGAGATTTAATGAAGAGCAATAAGAGTGTGGGTGGGAAAGCTGTAGGAGGAAATATGAAAATGTTCACCTTTCTCATCTTTAGCAAGAAGGCAATCAATTCTCTAAAATGAATACAAGTAGAAAATTTGGTTTTATGAACTTTCATCATTTTGTTAAAATTATGGATTCTCTTAGCCTGAGGAAGAATCTTTTGGAAGATATTTCTGTTGTAAAGAAACACTCGTATAAAATGTAGTAATTGTTTTAGCTTCGACGATTCCTTTTTCTTTTAAATTTGGGTAAAATTAAATTCCATCATCGAGCAACTTAGGATGACCTCTGCAAATGTCCCTCACTTTAACTCTCGCCTTCTTTCTTTTCTTATTCCTTCTGCTGTTTCTTTTTTCCCTGCTTCTCCTGAACCACAAAGCTTGCAAAAATGGCTCTCGAAAAAATTGTTCTGACAGTTGCTTGCATGTGATTGCGCCGATGACCCTGAGCAAGAAGCCTGAGGAACCAGAACATTCTCTGTCTCTTGCAACCATAAGCTGTGCAGCAGTTAGAGATTTAGAAAACAAAAAAGGAAAAACAAAACGCAGTCCAGGCCAGATCACAGGGACACATAGCCTCCTCTGTCTGCTCTTTTTCCCTGAAGAACTCCGAGCCTGCTTTGTTCTATGGAGTCACCTAATTCTCAGGGTCTCCCCGATGTGCCCCCACTAAAAAAAGCCTTAGTCCTTTATTGGAATCATGATGTTTTCCCTTTACATCTCATTTTTTTTTAAATAGTAATTTCTGCCTCCATTTGCATATCTTCAGAGAGAGAGCAGAGAGACAGAGAGAGAGAAAGGGAGAGAAAGGTGGTTACTGACAGTTTTTTACTAAGTATTTAAAGTTTGGATATAATAGTTTATTTTTTTACATTTTAAATTTGTTATAATAATAGGTTATTAAAAGTTAGCATTATTTAACAATTAAGAGAAAGATATGTTCTGATTCTGCACAAAACCCATAGTATATTGTTAAGTAAATATATATATATATATAATAATTTGCACAACAATTTATAGAACAGGATTATATTTTGAGAAAACAACAAACATCAAAACCACACTATCTGCATGCATCTGAATTGCATACGTGCAAAGAAAAGTCCAGAAACAGGCATATCAAACACTGCTTATATAATAGTACCTCCGAAGTCTAAGTCATCATCAACAGGAAATAATCAAAGATGTGGTGATATCATTCTGTGTGAGGATTAAACATTTAGATAATATGATGCAAAACAAATTAGAAATGTTCTTAGACGGGAAGCAAACAAAACGTAGTCATTTTTACATTTTAATTAGAAATACCGGTTTGCAGGGGGTTTGCACACAGCCACCCTGGGGTGTATTGCCCAGGCCCAAGATGCCAGCATCCAGACCATGCATAGGGAAACCACGGGCAGAGCAGCGCTGTCAGTTACAAACCACGTGCCTAGAAGAAATGCCTTTTCCAGTTCTGCTAAAATAGCCTGCAAGCAGATACCCCCTTGTCCCCAGGACTCACATGGAAGGGTCTGCGCCCAGATTTGCTCTGTAATATCAACTGCTATAAAAAGGAAATAGAAAACCTTGGAGAGAGAGATGAGCTCCGTGTCTTGGGGCTTGAAAAATATCAATTTGGGGGTAAAACATCTTGTTTTTGCTATAACACAAGGATGCTATCGGAAAACCCCTGAGCACTGATTATAGGGTCAGGCATTTCAGGCATTTGCCAAGTTCATCATAAATAAATAAATAAATAAATAAATAAATAAATAAATAAATAAATAAATAAATAAATATAAGTGAGATTTAATGAAATGTATTGAAAGATTTCTGTAATATAAAAACGACTAACAATATATGCTTATTTTTATCCACTGTGATATGTACGGGATAGTTAATATAGGTGAGTGACAGCTGTTTCTGAGAAGTATATTGCATTTTTACCTGTGTAGGCATCTGTGGGATCGTCAGCAGAGTATTTCTGGGAAAAGAAATGATTTTATCGAGAATGGGAAGGACTGAGGGAGCCAGTGCTCAGACACGGTAACCCAAGGGAGGGAGAATTCCAGAGTTTGCATGGAGAGGGTGTGCCAGCAGAGGGCCCAAGCGGGAAGCAGAGTGCACACACTAGACTCTCGTCTCCTGAATTAGAACCCCCTGGATAAGCCTCCTGATCACAGTGAGATGTGAGTAAAGCATCCCCAAATTTCCAAAATTGCTAACAGACTCTGAAAATGATGAATACATTTGAGAAGGTAATGGGTTTTGCAATATAGGTCAGTGTCCAAAAAAAGCCGAAACTTTCTCCTTTTTTGGGGGGTGGGGGAGTTGTTTTGTTTGAAGGTATGAGCGTGAAAAGTTACATCTGCAAGTGAGGCTTGATTGTGCAAAAGGCCCTGTCCACACTCACGTAAGTTTGAAATATCCTTAACATCACCAGATCTCATCCCATAACCAAGAATCAGTTATTCGATATTTTAGAAACCAGCATCTTAGCAGATTTGTGTGAGGTGGTATTTTTCTTTTGAGTTTGGCGAGATTACTGCAACCCTGGGCAGGAATAATATAAGTTTAGGAAAATGTAAAGAAATGAGTCAAAACCAGAGTATCATGACTTTTGTATTAGGATAAGTGAAAAGTATAATAATCAGTTTTGGAATTATCCTGATACTTTGTGAATGTTGTCTGTTCTCAAAATGATCAAATCAGTTAAAAAGTGGACAAATTAGATTCGATTTTCTTGAAACGTTTTGGAGAATTTGGTTAATTCCCCTTTAAGTCAAAATTTAAATATTTAAGAGAATTCATAACAACGTGCAAACGTTTATGTTTGTGATATTTAAAAGGTTTAGAAACGTTGTATTAGGTAGATTTGAAGATTTTAACAAACTGAATATTACATAGAGAAGCACAAAGAGAAAAATATTTCACGCCCAGGTTTGGTGTATTTGTAAAACAAACACAACAGAAGATATGATGAAGGAACAACAGGAGGGTGTCTCTTTGTGGCAGCGAGACAGTGTGTATCCCGATTGTGGGATAAAATTTCATGGTACTATACGATGAAATTCTCTCTTGAAAATTCATCTTCAGCCATCCCACTAGAGATTTCCCTCCACACAGAAACTTTTTGACTGTTAACAGGTGCCCCTTTCCCATTTAAAACCACCCAATAGTTACTCCTGGCATTTGAACAGAAACAAATCTTCTAATGCCTCAAGGACCTATACAATCTGCCTACTGTTGACATTTCTAATCTCATCCTGAATACTCGCCCTCTTCTTTGGAGCCTTTTAGCTGCCTTGGCCCTTCTGAGAACACAGCCAGCACACTCCTGCTGGCAGGGCTCACGTTTGCAGCTCCCTTTGCCATGTAGGCACATTCTGTCTAAAAAGACCACACTTATCACTCTCTATCTCATCACCCTGCTTTAGTTTTCTCTGTAGCACCATCACTAACTGATGTACTTCCTTCCTTCCTCCTTCCTTCCTTCCTGCCTTCCTTCCTGCCTTCCTTCCTTCCTTTCTTCCTTCCTTTCTTCCTGCCTTCCTTCCTTCTTCCTTCCTTCCTTCCTGCCTGCCTGCCTTCCTTCCTTCCTCTCTTCCTTCCTTCCTTCCTTCCTTTTCTCTCTCTCTCTCTCTCTCTCTCCCCCTTCTTCCCCCTCCCTCCGTCCTTCCCTCCCTCCCTGTCTCTCTATATATATTTTAATCCATAGAATCTAACACATAACTGGTGCTCAGTAAGTATCATTTGAATGAACAAATAAATGCTTCTATTAATGGTGCATATCCAGGAAGCATGCCTAGGAGGTTAGAGGACTTTACATTCTACTTCTTACACTTCAGGTCAATTTGACATTCTCATGTCAAGCATAAGCTAATTTTGCGACTACGTTTAAAAATATATGTCCACATATACACATTTGCGCTTGCAGGAGATGACTTCAAGGTCTTTTCTAGCTCTAGCTAGATTTTCCAAATTCTTCTGATAAGATATAGTGGAGGCTGCATAGCATAGTTTAGTTCTAAGTGGTAAGGTATCAAGACAGAACGAATGGATTGCATTTTTCAATTATGAATTCATGTGCAAGCACAAATCGGTGTCAATACCTAAGAGCCTGCCCAGATTAAAATGCGGACCTGTGTTCTCGCCCTTCGGTCCTGCGAAAAGCAGGTCAAGAACATTCATTCTCTCCGGACACCAGTCATGCTCGGGAGAAAATAGAGGTGATATAATTTTGGAGGATGGAGGTGGGTGTCGAGAGAATGTGAGGACTGTTTGCAGTTTGATTTTTCCCTTCTCCATCTGGTCTCTGCTTATGAGGATACAAGAAATGTGCCCTCAGATCTTGGCCCTGGATTTTGGAGTAATGACTGTTACCTTTGAATGCTTTGACTTGCCTGCCTTCAGGCAGGCAGATGAGTTCAAGTAGAGTGACTATTAAAGTTTTCGTCTGCCCTTTCATTGTCTGTGAAGTATCTAGGCGGCCTGCAAAGATGCAGAAAATATACCAAGACTAGGCAGGAGCAAAAGGCCATAGGCCGGGGGGGCATAAATACAGAATGGAACCCGAAGTGAGGGTTAAACAAAGCCGTGCCTTCCAGAGACCTACACTCCTGCACACGGGGTGCAGAGAGGGGCTGGAATCGTTCTCAGATCCGGCATAGACACCGCCTGCAATATTTCTAACAGGAGTTAAGTCAAATCAATCACGTTGTCAATGCACAGCCATCCCCCACAGGAAGGCAGAGAGGAATTTCTGAAAGTTTCTGTAAAGAAGATGTTATTCTTCATCTCCTCCTTGCAGTGACGTTTATCCTTATTCCATGGAACGCAGGGCCATGGCGTTACTGCGAGATGCATCGAGGTTAAAACAATTGTACCGTGTTAAAACACTTGTACCGTGATTGGAGTGACGGCAGGGTATGAAGTGGGGGTGGAGCTTGTGAATGACATTTTAATGTAAATACATGTACCTTTAAAAGAATCGCATACCTTTCCTTTCTTCGGTTATTCCTGGATGGAAATTGTCAGGCAAACTTTTTTATTTAATTTTATTATTTTATTTCGTTTTCTGTACTAAATTAGAGTCTGCCCTCGGGACTGAGAGAAACAGAGCCGGGAGACAGAGAGTTAAAAGCCAGTGGGGATCATTACTTCTGCCTCTCTAGCCGGCGAATTTGGGGCACATGAGTCAGCGCAGTGTGAGAGGGATGTTTGAGCTAGACATTCCCCGATGTTACATAAATTTCTAGAGTGACTAAAGCTGTCCTGGGTGGTTATTTAAGGCTCTGGGTGGGAGCAGGATTGAGGAAGTGTGGGGACTAAACTTGCTTTGTGACTTGGACAGCTCAGATTGGGCAACTTCTCTGTTTTAACGCTCTCTCTCAAAATGTTCTCCTTCTGGGGTCGATAATATCACTGTCTTAAGTATAAGTTGCTCAAATTGTCCAGAATCCCTGGGTCCTCAGCTCTAGAACATTTCATAAAGAATCCAACTATTCAGGACATGCCCGCATTTTGGACAAGTGGCTCAGGGCATTCGCTGGCTGGGGCTTTGCTGTCTTGGTGACTTGTTTTGCTTCCCTGGGTATGAACGATGTAGGTACTACGTACTTGGTACGTGTGTGGTTCTTAATGAGGAGGTGACGAAGATGAAAACGTATTTCCTGTCCTCAGGAAGCTCCTGATCTAGTGGCGAAGACAGGCGTGAAGGCAACAGGGTACCAAGTAGGACGCCATCACAGCAGAACAAGGCCAGGGCTTCTGGAACGTGGGAGAGAAGAGGGTGGCGTTTTAGGAAAGGCTCTTGTCCATCTCTTATTGAGGGATCCAGCACTCAGCAAACACTCGAAGTTGATCAGGCAGCTTGGAAACTTGCTGTGTTAATAACTTAGCTGTGCAAGAAAGAGGTGAGCACAAGGAGATGGAGGTGGATGGAAAAGGCGTTTGAGGTGAGAAGCTCGCGGAGGCATCCAGGAGCGCTGCCAGGAGGGTAACAGAACTGGCAGAATTTGGGTGAAAAATAATCTGAAACATCGTCAGGATCCGAAGGAACTTGTTAATTTTTACAGAAACACTCACCTGCGCTTTAATAGTCTAAAAATGAGTTCTGGAGCACGTATACACCCTTGGAAGAGAAAGGCAGGCAAATGCTATTATAAGATTGAGGTTGGTTAACCTAAGTAATATAAATATAACATTGTAATGTGATGTGATATGATATAATATGATATATGATATATGAAATGATATGATATGATATGGTATGGTATGATATGAAATATGATATAAAGCCAGGATTTCCTAAGGAAGACTCTGTCTTACCTTCTCACTGGTACCTACACTTTATAGTCTAAGAATCTAAGGATATTTGTCACCACTCTGAGAGCTGACCAGCAAGGGGACGGAGTGGCTTTCAAAACGCATGAAGAACTGTGACTACAGATGGAGGACATCCGGGGCCACCAACAGGAGCTGTGGCCTTCTGTGGAGGACCATGCCTGCTGCTAGCTTTTGACCCAGGAGCGGGCTGAAGGGATAAACTCCTCGGTTCTTGTCTTCCTCTAGCCCCCCTGCTGGCATCTCCTCCTGTGCAAACGTCTCCTTCTAAGAAGAAACCAGAGGGCAAGGCGGCCCAGGGTCTGGTCCTCACAGCTCAGGCTCTTGGCAGAACAGGCAGAGAAAGACGAAAAAGGACTCTGCAGGAGAACAGGGGGCCCATCCAGCCCACACAGGGAGGCTGGAACTCAGAATCTCGGGAGATTTCACTTTATTTACCTTGTGACACCCTTGATTATTATGCCATCGTGGGGGTGAACTTATGGCCACCTCTGCAGAGCTTAAAGGAACAACATGCCCCACATTTCAATAAGCTCAGCTCTTCTTAACACTGAATCGTCTGCAGCCAAGGCTAACTCATTCTCCTTCATCCTGGATGCCCATGTCCTGTAAGCAGCCAGAGCTACCATTATCTTCTCAAGTGTCAGTGACATGTGTAGATACAATATCACTAGTGAGATTGTGGAAATGCCAGATGCCACGGAGGCTTCGCAAGACAGACGGTTCTTTGTTAAGACGCTGCAAATCTACTTGTCTTCATCCAAAAACAGCATTCGCCCATCAGCACCCCTAAACCCCATATATTTTTATCAAGCTGCTGAGGGATAAAAGGTGACCCATCTTTAATTATAAGGTAGGCTGTAAGAAGACCACCAAGGAATACAATCAGATGTGTGCTTCCTAGATCAGTGCAATATGCCGGATGTGGGAAGGACATTTTATATTAGAAAAAATGTTTTGTTAGGAGAAGAAAAGGAGTGAAGGAGGGCAGGCAAGGCTTTGAGAGAGCGTTACTCATCTCACTCAGAGGCCTCTAACTCGGATGCAAAGGGAGAGGGTCAGGGAGGAAAAGAAATAGTCTCACCCTCAGCGTTCACTCTGGTTTGAGGATTCATGTATTTGGGGTGAGAAATGTAAGAAATGCTATACATCGTCTTCAAAATAAATAGAACCTGACTTTGCACTTCTAAGATGCTGGGTGGACAGGATGTCAAATATCTGCCCTCACTGCTATGCATCCCCCTCCCGCCCCCCACTCTAGGTCTCTATTCTGGCCTCTAAGTCTTCCTCAGGCTCCAGGATTTGGGGAAACCACTGCTTCCCTTCTCTCCCGTGCTCTGGGAGTCTCTCAAAGGCATTCCCTCTCTCCCCTTCTTCACAGCAGCCTTGTGGGTTTGGATTTTCTTTCACACCGGGGGGAGAGGCTGGCCTCCAGAGAAAGGACACGGGGCCAGGAGCATCCAGCCTTCTCTGCTCACGCATGCGCGCTCGGTGCTCAGAACCGAGCAGGGCCCCTGGGTCGTCCACACGCTTACTAACATCCGGTTGAGGATGGATCCTTTGTTTCTAAAAATGAATATTTAAAAATCTTTCAAATGGGTCTGTTCTTTAGCAACAGTAAGAATTGCTCTAACATTATAGAAGTTTTCCTAAAAGTTGAAAAAGCTCATCAAGCATACAGTATACCTGATTAATGAAAATGAGCATATTTTTTAAGTTTCGACCAATGCCCCCTTTCTGGCAGGTATTTTGAGATTTTTGTCAAATATCTGCCAATTTAGGACCTCAGAGAAGTGGAAGGGACTCTGGGGAAGGGGCTTGGGCTGGGAGAAGTTTCTCCACAGACCCCTGCGCCTCTCCACAGGGTTTGGACATTATTCTGAGGACAACAGGGAGTCTAAAATTTTGAGCAGAATGGTAAATGGACACCTCCTCTCTGGAGTATGGTCACCTATAGGAGGAGGTGACACATGCTGGTTAGCTCATCAATCATGTCAGCAGGGCACAGAAATTTATATTTGTAGTTTAAATCAAGACATCAGCCATAAGGTATGTCTCTGTTTAAACGATTCAACTTAATCCAGGGAAAAAATTTCTTTGTGTCACCCTTTGACTCGAGCCACGTCCAGAATGAAATCTGATCAAACGAAACTCGCTCCTTTCAAGAGAAACTTTAAACATATCCAGCGAGCATGCGGTCGTCCTCACGACCTCCTTTCGTCACCCGTGGAGAGAGCGGGATGTTTCACCCACTTTCAGACCCCTTTTCAGGCGTGTCTCGTCCTGTCGTACACCCAGGGTTCCAGGGCTCCTCTGACAGGGACGCGATGGCAAAGGAGACGCCGGGCGCACCGTGTCGTGACAGGAGGGAGAAGTGGTTTCTCGGCCGTGATGGAGGCAAACCCCTCAGAGACTGGCTTTCTGCTCGGCAGACTTTGCTGGAAAGGTACAGCGGACAGAAAGTCTTTGCATGATGTCTTTCTCCTCTCTGCCACCCGGAAGCTCTCCTGTTGGGGACAGCACCTCATCGCTGTAGCTCCTTTGTTTTTCTGCAGGTGATGACGGCCCAAGGGCAGGAGAACCATCTTGTCCGTGTTATATGCACCGTGGTACGGACACAGCGCCTTGTCCTCTGCAGGGAATTCATAACTGTCCCAGGTACAGGCCTGGGACCCACGGTCACCTAATAACTCTGTGTGAGACCCCATTCAGTAGATCACACCACATTTTGGCCCTCAACTTCTTCATCTAGCAGTTGGAGAGGTAGGGTGTTCTCTAGGCACCTTCTAGCTCTCAGGTTTATGAATCCAGCAGTTCATTTTCGGAGGAGATCCGGATGGGACGCCACCTCCCAAGTCAGGAAGATCTGTGTCGAAACCAACTCTGCTACCAGCTGTGTGACCTGGCGGTGTCACTCAAGCTCTCTGAGAGGAAGCAGTTTCAATCTTGCAACTTCCTGGGAAGGAATGTAAGACACGGCAGGCAAAGAATCGGCCCACAGCAGGCATGGAACAAACAGCTCGAATCCATGAGACTGGAAGTAATACTAGACCAACTAGGCCAACACTAGGCGTCTCCAAGACTAGAAGTTCCAAACACAAATAATGATGCTGATAAAAGCACCTCCTGGCCTTCAGC